>JARJLF010001963.1:0-54571 GCA_029378395.1 Mycena leptocephala | reverse complement strand
CGCATCTTGCCTCTACATTGTCTGGGCTTGAGACTAGTGCGATAGCACCAGCGCGAACGGTCCGTCCATTCCAGCTATCTGAAATCCACGTATCCCAACGACAGTGGGTATCTGCGCGAATTAAAACGGGATTTTACGGGGCCGGGGACATACCGAATGCGTGATGGGCATTCCAGATACCCAGAACCACATATGTTCTTGAGACTAACAGCGCGTTTAGACGCCCAGATATTGCACGGCTGAGTGTATTGTTTAAGGCCGGATAAGAATACAATTACATTCTATTATAATCAATTATAATCTTAAAATTACGATTAGATATAGGCTGAGTACCAGTGCATTCCCCCAGTAATTACCTTCATTTTGAGCATTCACATATAATTTTAGCTCCCGTGCTCCGTGAGATACAGACATAAATGTCTGCAACTTGTCTGGAACGCGTCTCTCACGTGACCGACTCGGAGCGCGTCCTTATCTAAAACCCATTCGTTATCTTGATATTAGATTAAACTTCGCTCCGCTCGTCGCAATCTCCGACGGGCCGAGGCGTGCACCGTGCTCCGTCCTGTTACGACCGAGCCATCGCCGATAAATCCGAACCCTTTTCTTCCCTTCACCACCACGCCCAATCAGCTGCCCACTGCAGCGCCTGTATCCGCCCTGCTACGCCTGTGCAATGCCCTGCTACGCGTGCACTCCTCCCTCCACCCGCATCTCACCCTGCTACATCTCAACTCCACCCTGCTCCGACGTAGCACGAGATTTTCGTATCCTAAACATGCCCGCTCTTTGCGTCGCTGCCCGCCTACCCGCCTTCTGCAACGTCCGCACCCTGACTCCGTACTACGATGCAGCACTCCCGCTAGCTCCGATCTTTGTCTCCTCCACCACCTCCCACGGCGTCAATCCGCCCGTCCATGTTCCACTGTTGTTCCTGTCGTCTCCCGCGAACCAACACTTTTCAAGTTACCCCCCACATCACCGGCTTCGACCACCTGAAATTTACTTGTTGGAGGCCCGTCCCCATTTGGACAAAAAACAGGGTGGTCCGCCCTCAGGATTATATAGGTAGGTGCAGGAGTGCCCAGGTTAGCGCTCGAAGCTGGGACTGTTGCTCCTGTACTTCCCCTGGCTATGTCGTTTCAGTGCTTCTCACTCCTCCTCCTCGATGCTGTGGTGGTTTTGTCCGGCTCGTTAGGTGTGGGTGCGGAGTGTGGGTGGATCTGGCCAACACGGACGGAGACGGGGCACGAAGCATTGATACACGCAGTTTTGCGGCACACAACCCGATGCGCGGTACCTCCTGTTCCGCCGTTTTGCTTTCGTGCATTTCCAAAATGTGTAAAATTCTCCAGGCCTTGCAGGGTCATGCCATCTTGCTTCGACGCGTGCGGTGTGGGTGCAGCACCATCTGTGGATTTCAGAAGTACGCACACGTGCAATTTCCTTTCCTTTCCCTTTCCCCCCCTCCCCCTCCCCTGCGCCCTGCCTCTCCATCGACTCTTTCTTCCCATTTCGTCACTGTTAGATATCGCTCGACAGCCATTTTATCTACTGCGATCGACCTTTTACTTACCAGCATACTAGCAATCGCGCATCCCTTGTCCACAAGCGCCATTCGGCAAAGATCGCCTCCGGAGACATGATTTCGGTCTTCTCCTTCCCATGTCGCCTTGGCGGGGGGGATGGCCACCGAAGGCGCATGCTGTTCTTTGAGACTTCCTCTTCTTTCTTTCTAAGCCCACCACCTTCGGAACCAAATGATACCCCTCTACAACTTCCTCCAGTATCATTCCCAGTGCGCCAAGGCTGCCGTGGCGGGGCTGAACTGGTACACTGTCGGAGCAGACTCGTGGTTTTTTCACACCAGCTGTCCCCTCCAATCCGTCAGAATGGTGTCCACGCATCGCGCACTATGTTGAAATTCGAGTCCGTCGCTCGCAGTCACCGCCGCCACCAACCGGCGTATCAAGGCAACAGGTACAATTACCTATTCCCCCTCGCACTGCCTTCTTCCATTTCGCTATATTGTACCTTGCCTTTCCCTCTACTTGGTTATATTCTCCCCACTTAGAGATATTTGCTCCTAACGAGTTATTGTATCAGACGTAGTAATTGTTGAATAAATCCCCTGCGCGTTTGCGAGGGTCTTCTGCTAAATCCCGAGTAAAGGCCGTGGCTACCTTTATTTCAACACACTACGCGAGTGGTTCATTTTGGCTTGTCACGACGCCGCGGAACTCTCTGGAGCCCGGCCGATCCAAAGCTGATGCACAACGCAGTAAAGAGTAGGGCGGATTGTGCATACTGTCGAAAACAAAGATTCGAGCAACTGCATTCCTTCGTCGTCAGGACATTTAGGCCGAAACTTGAAGCCGAAATAGTCAAGGTATGTGGACTCACTTCTGCAATTCCTCGTTTCTCATCTCGCCCAGGTGGAGTTGAAGCTTGTATTCAATTGACCAGACGCGGACTCTGTGCCCTCCTTGTTGTATTTATTGACTCAATTCTGTCCCTTTTTATCGTACTAAAGCAATTGGAATCATGGAGTGCACGTTCTGCTCCACATCTCAATCTCACACCCATCGAAGTGACGTCCGACCGGCCCGGACTTGAATGGAATCAGTTTCTAGGGTTAGGCACTGCATGGACGCCCTTTGTTGGGGAATTCCTTTGTTCTAATGATATCTTCGGCCGGATCCAACTGTCCATTTTTTTTCTTTCTGCGATTCTTCTTCAATCTTTGGAAGTACGAACGTTCCTGGAGTGATAGATCGAATGCAAATGTTTTCGCTGCCCAGTTATTCAAGAATGGCCCGATGCTGCGGGTTGACCGAGGGCGTGCTAATTCTCTCTTCCGCTTCGTTTTTTTTCTGATTCCGGTGTGCAGGGATACGTATGAACGTGGCGAACGTACACTATGATTCGAACCTGCGATCAAATGAAGGTCGCGGGAACTCAGCTACCTTTTTTGGGTTTTGCTTCTTTTCGCGACGGGCCGCCGCAGGCCACATGCAAACTTCTACGGCTCGAGAAGGGTGCTGATTCACCTCTAAAAACGGTATTCCTTTCTCCCGGCATTTATGTATTTCTGTCCCTAACGCGGCTCCGCATGACTCACTGGTCATCTGCCAGTCGAGGAGTCGTTAAAGCTGCGCTGCGCTCCAGACACTCTCTGCAGGAAGGCTTTCAGACTCTTCTACTTCACGATAGTGTGCCCCCACATTCTCATTTTACCTACTCGTTTTAGCTGATTATTCTGGCAGTATGCGGCGCACGCACAAAATCATTCAGGCCGCCTTGTTGGCCGCGCTCGTAGCGGATGTGCCCACAGTAACGGGACAGAATGGGACTCTCGGCCTGGCCGATGGCTTTTTGTCTTTCAATACCTCCACGTTTTCAATGCAGCTTGTCGCGGACTCCCAGACGCTGTATTCCCTTTCCCCAACCGCTTCCACCTTTGATTTTATTCCTACGGATATGTCAGTGGACTCGCTTCGCGACGAATAACCATGTTTTCTTATCGTCATTCAGGATGACTGCTCGCGCGAACAATGGGAATTACCATCTTGGTCAGTGGGCGCGTCCTTATGTTTCCTTCACCCTTTTATGTTACTTTTTACTACGCAGGTGATATAACATTCCGCGGTTCGTTTCTATTCTGTCTCTATGACCTGCAAAAAAAAACCGATTAAAAATTTTCAATGCTATATAGCTCGTAAAGTAGGCACAACAGCTTGGGTAAGTGGTAGTCTCCGGAGGACAGATGCTACAGAATTTCTGACAGTCGTGTAGATCAGCGGCGACTCGTCAACGGCCCGGAAGAAATTGACAGCCGCACCAGTCTCAGGCTCCACCCTCGCCGCGGCTAATTTAAGCCCGACCCTACCCACGACGTCGCTCCTGAATATAACTCGCCGCTGGGTGTCCGACAGCCTAGGCATCCAGCTTCTGTTCGATGTCACCAACTCGCAGACAGTTGCGGTTGAAATTGGCTCGCTGGGTGCTCCGCTTGAGTTCAACAATGTACGTATCAGCGCGGCCGCCAATTCATCCGATAATTGGTTTGATAAATTTAATCCAGATCTTCACTGGGCGCACTTCGACTCAGACCAATACGATTTGCAGCTTGTTTGATCCATACATCGGTGCGGATGCCGCCTTCGTGCAGGTGACGCCTCTCTTGGGACCCAACCGCCTCTCGTGGTTATGCCCGTCGGCAAAACTGGCAGCGGAATGGAAGCCTGGCGTTTTCTCCCAGAATCCACTTCTGCGACGCCGTTCTATCAGAGTCAAACGTTCGAAGGTACGCCCGTCCGCTCATTTTTCTGGGATAAATCCAATGCAGAACGACTGTTCCAGGATTATATGAGTGGCAATTCCACACCCTGGCATATGCGCAAAACGAATGGGTGAATGTCACGCCATGGAATGCGCCTACGTCCGCTATTCTCCAACCCGGACAGACGCGGACATACGGGCTGCAATTCCGCGTAGCGTCTTCCATTCGCAATATCGAGTCTACTCTGCAAGCAAATGCGCGGCCCGTCGCCGTTGCAATTCCTGGCTACATCCTTCCCACAGATCAGTTGGGGAAGCTCTTCCTGAATTATCCGGCTGCGGTCCAGAGCATGAGTGTGACGCCGGCCGGGGCTTTGACGTGGACGGCCAACACTGACGCCAAAACGGCGGGATGGGTGGGCTTCTCGATCACCGCTCATACCTGGGGGCGTGCTCGCCTTTCCATTACCTATGCGGATGGGACTCTCCAGACCACGCACTGGGCGATTACGAACCCCGCGACGAAGGCCATCTCGGATCTGGGGAACTTCCTCGTATGTATTCGAGTCCGGGAATATAAACTAAACACTCTTCGCTAAACTTTCTCTTGTTCAGACAACTACACAGTGGTTCAACGATCCGACCGATCCATTCAAGCGCTCTCCATCAATCATTAGCTACGACCGACAAGTCAACGCTTTCGTGAAGGATGATGACCGTGCCTGGATTCCTGGACTGAGTGATGAAGCTGGGGCGGGATCTTGGTTGGCTGGAGCGATGAAACAATATGTTCAGCCGTCTGCTGCTGGTTCGTTGCCCGTTCCTTAGAGGTAATACGACTGATCAACTTTCAAAACAGAGGTCGAAAAATTGGAACAATTTATCAACCTCACCTTGTGGGGATCCGTCCAAAACTTCAATGGTACTGTTAAAAAGGTAGCGTCGGAAATCATCCCATTGTTTAGTTGTTTGGATCTGATTTGTGTTGCAGTCGGTCTATTTCTTCCAACCCGCCTTGGTCCCCACGTACCACTACCCGACCACCATGTTCAACTTTGGCGGAACGTGGAATCAAGCAGCTTCGTTCTTGACCAACCGCGCGTATGATTACGTGCATGTAACCGCGGCCTACTGGGCGCTTTATCGCGTAGCACGAAACTATCCCGCCCTCGTTTCCACCCATACCTGGCAATGGTACATCAACCAGGCGGTCTTGACGGTGCAAGCAATGATGGGCCGGACTGTCGGATTCAATATGGATGGCCTGATGGGGGAGACAGTGTTCCGACTATTGCTGGACGACCTCAACCGTGAAGGCTTGACTGCGAATGCGACTTTCGTTCAAGCTCAGATGAAGATTCGTTGGACGACATGGTCGACTGAACGCTTTCCGTTTGTGACAGTCCGTTTTTCATGTGAATGAATTCTTATGGTTTGTCCGCTTTTAGGTTTGGATCTGAAATGGCCTGGGATTCGCATGTTCCATTTTTCTTACAGTGTAAAACATAAACTTATTTTCCCACATCTTTCAGGACGGGACAGGAAGGAGTGAGATGAAATCGAACAAAACAGAAATTCAAAAAACACTGATTACTTTCTTTCTAGGTGTACGCGTGGAGCAAGTTTTTCAATGATACGACGACCGCCACGAATGCTCTCAATTCTATCATTGCCTATCAACCACTTATCCCTCATTGGGGTTACAACGGAAATGCCCGGCGATACTGGTAAGTATGGGGATTGCATCAACGTTCTATTCCCTTTTCATTCATGTCCTTGTGCAGGGACAACGTTTTCGGCGGGAAGCTCAGGAGAATTGAGAGGCAAATACATCATTACGGAAGTGGGCTCAACGCGTTGCCGCTCATATCTGCGTTTGAATCCTCACCGACCGATAATTTCCTTTTGCGTGTCGGCCATGCGGGTCTGAGCGGGCCGCTGTCCAATATCGACCAGGGAGGATTCGCTGCTGCATCTTTCCATTCCTTTGCGGACACGGTGGGTCGAATTCTTTTCGCCCCCGGCCTCTAAGTATTGATGCCCATCTAGCTTGCATGGGACGGTTACTCTGGAGACTACGGGTAAGCAACTCTCATCTTTGCGCGTCATCGGCTTAAGGTCGTAGCCCTAACTTCTCCGGTCTCGCCATGGGAACTGGGACGACGATTATCAATCATCCAGATTTCTCTTGGCAAGCATTCGGCGGCATAGTCACCTCAACGACCCCAGCTGTTCAAGTTCAAATCCGCGATGCTGTCAGACGTCGGGTGTTCATTGCACCAATTGCCGCACTGCTCATCCTAGATGCCGGAGCATTCTCGACCATCAGCTATACGCCAAGCACTCAGACGGTTGTTGTGACCATTACACCGACGCCCGATAGCGCAACTGGAGCAGCTAGCGCCCCGAATGGGAGATTGGTGGTTTCGCAGACTGCAATAATTTCGGGCGCTGGTGTATTGAAGCCGACCACAACATTCCCAGTTGACGCGGGGGCATTTGTGGTGACTTTCCAAAATGGAGTCGGTCAGATTACCCTCAAAGCGTCTTGAAAGTTGAACTCCTGTAGCGTAGGATACTCGTGTTGCTCGGTCAAAATTTTGTAACAACATTTTTTTTTGTGTTACGGTTTTGGTTCCTGGCCAGGTTGTTTGTACTCGGGCTCTTTATTTCCTTTGACAGCTGACAATCTCTTTTGGAATCGACCCACTCCACCAAAATTTAAAGTTAAACGGCTCGAACATGACGTCACCAACATTCAATGTTGGCCACATTCTGCCATCCGTCTTCGGTCCGTCTGTCAGTTTACCGTTCTACAGTCAAACCCCACTTTTCCCATAGGTTTTGGCAGAGGGCCTGGGCCATGAGTTGGAAGGAAGTATGGGTCGAGAGGAAAAAAAACTACCTGCATTCTAAATACATAGGGAGTGCCGTTTGATCCGGAGGTATAGAAAAAACGAGCGGGATCAGTGATTGTACGTACTCACAATGCATTCCTCCCGCGACCTTGAATTGGATTTGATTCGGACCGTGCCGTGTAATGATACCTACCTACCTACCTACCTACCTACCTTACGACAGCTAGGCCTTGGCGCAAACTCAGACGTCGCTTGCCGCTGTTTGTCGTCGGCGAGAAAACCTCGCCGCCTGGCCATTGGCCTGGACTCTGGGGATGAAACAGCCGAGCCATTTTACGCGGGTAGAGGTTAGTTAGCGCAAGATCCTTGTACTTACTAACTTCTTGGCTCTTGGCGAGAGTATGAAAATCCGCAGCACTGTCTAACAAAATCCAGACAACCCATGATGTTCAAACTCTTCTCTCCTTCCTGCTTCTCGCGTGGCTCGCTATCGGCGTAGTCGTTTCCAGTGCGTTGACAACGTTGGCACTGTCCCGGCCATAACCAATGACGGACGCATTGACTGGGATTAATTAATTAGCCCACTCGACGCCGCCGTGCGCAGCCCATCTGCATATCAGCCTAGCTTCGTATCACCCTTTGCCCTCGATCGTTGTCTCTTCCAACCCTCGTCTACGTCTACGTCTACGCCTACACCTATGCCTACACCAACCTCAACGTCCTCGCCCTCGTATAGTTTCGCATTGTTCATCTGTTATATTGACCTTCTATCCTTTACAGCCGCTGCCATCTCGCGTTCACCTGCTCATACCTGATTGGGTTTGGCCCACGCTTACTGGTCTCGCTCACGGAGTAGTGTTGTTCTTATTTGTTCAGCTCCGCTCTTAGACACAGAGAAGGTGTATCAATATCCTTCACAAAGTCCTCGTAGCTTCCCTTTGATATGAAGGTAGGCTCATCACTCCCGTTTTGATGTATAGTCAGCATAACTGGCCAACTTTCCTTCTTCCCTCCTCTGGTGGCGTCTGTGCCTTATCCATGAGAAAGTCCATATGATCCAGGAACTGCTGGAGATCTTCAGGTTTACTGGAGTCGAAATGCGGAGCATTCCGATCCCATGCCTTGGGTATTTTAACAGCCATATTGAAAACAGGAGACAGAAACAGAAAGAGAAGATAAAGATGTGGGAAGTGGGTTTGAAATCAGAAGAATGGGAGGAGATGGTGTAACAGTGATGCTTGCTAATGGTTCAGAAGAAATATCCTCTTCACCAAGATTTTGTTGTGTTTCAACACTAGTTCGTGAGCTGCTCTGTGCAGTCTGGCTTTGGGTTGATGAGACCCTACTCTGCTGCACCAAATTAGCCTGTATCCGCTGTTGTGTTTGTTCTGCTGCACTATGTTGTGCAGTACCCACTGGAATAATAGATACCTGATGGTTTCTCTGACCAGTTGAGTTTTTACTGGCTCTGGCTGACTTGGTCCAATAAGGTCTGGTTTCTTCCTCCCAAGGAGTAGGTTTCCTGGAGCTAGGGGCTCAACAGGTTTACAACATTGTGTATTCAACGCAAAGGTTTTTAAAGCAGGTAATCCAAGGTGTTTTCGAAACTGTTACCCCTCGCGATGGGCTCCAGATGAAATGTCGCACCAAAGTGCAGCAGTGAAATCAAATACAAAAGAGATGGACAAAGTCCACACTGCAATGAATTCCAATTCAACCACCAACTACCACCAACTATATGTGTATATTCGGGGAGGTAGGTCAGGTGTATTGACGGTCAATCTCAAATAGCATGCTTAGGAATGCTTACCAAATCACAGTGTAGTGCAATAAAACCAATGTATTGATTACTTAATTCTATGGACTACTATCCAAGAACCCAAAAATGTTAGACTTCAACAGGTGCTTGACCTTGCAGTGAGATTTCAACCAGAATGCGCACGGAAGACTTCAGGATATTCCACCGCTCAGCCTGCCGGCCTCAGGAATTCCACAGCTTGGTCGTATGTGTCTAGAGAAAGAGCCCACACTGCAACCAATGCCTCAGAGAACCCACAGCTCAGCCGAAATCCAATGGACCTCAGAGTATCTCACGGCTCAGCAATTGGGAAACAGTCAGAATCAAAGGGACCTCAGGGTGCCACAGCTCAGTCACAAGGACATCAGGCTAACCCACAGCTCAGTCACACAGATCTGGTCGTAAAATATGTCAACAAAGGCGATGGAGTTTGCTTCCGTACATATTTTACATGCCAGTTTGAATACATTGTACTTGTCTAAAAGGGTATAGAGTATGTGAGAAGAAAACAGCTTTTCTGGGTTAAAACTCCGTGTTAGGCCGAAAAAACAGCGCCCATGAGTCATATGTATCGGTCCTAGGAACCCTCCGATGTAAGAAAAGGGGCCAGGGGCATTTCCCCAAGGAAAATGCACAGCTTTTTGAATTGTTTCCAGACTCCAGAGAGCAGTAGATGATTTATCCCTTGATTCTGTAGGTGCCTGTGTGATATCCTTCTAATGTCCGATTGGTTAAGTAGGTGGACTAGCACCTACATTGTACTCAAACTCGTTGCACAAGCTGTACAAGTGGTAGGAGCTTCTGTATAGCCAGTGTGATGAATGATGCGTTTGTAACTGGGCTTTAAATGCATCCAACAGCGTAGTACTCAGCCCTGGGATACTCCTTATTAGCAGGTTTTATCAGTTTCAGCAACTGAAAGGTTGCAAAATTGTGTTATTTCAGGCATGTTCAATTCATGCCTCATCACCAGATTCTCATGGTTCAACCCAATTTGCTTCACTCGGACGATACAACATGCATGCGGTTAAGGTTGAGAGTACATATATTCATTGGCTTGACTTTAGCAAGGATTTCCATCGCCCAATCATTGGCTCACCTCTGACACTCCCTGCAGATCTCGAAGGGAGGAAAAATCCGGTACTATGACTAATGGGAGTTCACGTGCGAGAATAGATAGTTTTTTTCCCTTCCATTTACCTCTCTCGTATCATAAGTTCCCTTAGAGACACTTGTCCAGAGTTTTGGATGTGAAAAGGCAGCGGCATGACTCCCGGATCAACAGAGCGTGATCCCATACTCGGCAACCGATTTCCTGGACTCAACCAAACCTTGCTGCCGAACTACATCCAACGTTCGCATTCCACGTAAACCCTCAGGTTTTTGAAGCACAAAATTTGCACAAAAGCGACGATCCAAAACCACGCATTTGACCAAATCCCAGGACCTGAACCTCGGAGTTTAACAGAATATTTTTTTGGCGATAAAAAGGGTTTGCAATGGTGTGTACGTTCAACATGGATATGCCGGCTGTTCTCCATTCGTTATCTGGTCTAACCCAACTTGGACATGCCATTAGATCACGGTGTTCCGAGTTTTTACATCATTCGACTCCGTTGCCCGCCGGAAATGATTAGATCTCGCAACACCGTGTTCTGTTTTGGCCCTAGGACGGAGAATGAGATGGTTAGATTTGGAATATGCTCATAGTCGCCTTCAGAATATAGATACAATACACTAAAAACACGTTACGACAACGAGAGGTGATTACGACACGCAATTTGCCGTATTGTATTTGTCTTTGGCCAGTACTAGAAAGAAGTACTGAACCGTGTTCTCCACATCACAATGCCTCCATCCACGCCATGACATCTTCAGCCCACGCCTCTCCCTGGCCTGTACCCAGCGCAAGCGGCAAGCTGATGTGATTATGGCCCTCCGCCACGATCCTCTTTAGCCCCGCCTCGCGGGACTCGGTGACCCGCCTGCTCAGCTCCTCGTAAGAGTCCGACAAGTCGAGTTTGAGCCACTCCGGATCCCGCGCGCAGGTGATTAGCGCGAGCGCCGGCAGCGCCTTTATCATTGCGTCAGACGCGCCACGTAGGAGTGCGAGCGGGGATTGGACCGCAGCCGCTTCGGGTGAGACGTAATATGCATTCACGTGATCGCGCAGGCGATTGTCCATCCCCTCACTGTTGAAGTGGAACAGGGCAGACGCGATAATGGCGCCCTTGATGTGCGTGCGGAGTTCCGGCCTACCGGCGAGAATGGCGGGCTCGAGGAGCAACGTTAGAATGTGCACCCCGCCGGAGGAGTGCCCGAGGAGGAAGGTGGATGTCATGTCAGCGTCGGGCCCGAGCAAGCGGGAGTGGGCAACTGCCCAGGCGAGCGCATCGCGCAGATCGAGCGCTGGGCCGGGTAGGTAGTACCCGGCGCGAGGCGGTAATCCGGGATGAGCGTGACGAAGCCGTGCGCGGCGAAGTATGTCCCGAGGTTACCATACATGAGGTCGGCCGGTGCGGGGCGGGTGCGCTGACCGTGAACAAAGCCGCCGTAGACGTAGAAGAGGATGGAATGTTTCTTGCCTGTGTTCGGTGGGTAGTAGACGTCGAGCTGGGGGTGCGAGTTTTGTTAAGAGTTCTTACCCATGAAGCGTGAGGGAGGTACCTGGTGCCGGTCGGTTGCGCCGTACTGGAAGGTTTTGCGGCCGCGCATGATGTTCTCGCGGTTGGGTTCGTGCAGCGGGATGAACGCGGATAGGGCTGAAGAATAATTTACTATTGAGATGGAACACAGGATGAAACGTACTGGGGAAGAAGGCCGCTGTGATACCAGTCTCCTGCATTTGAGCCACAGCGTCCATCTTGAAATATTGCGGTGTAGAGACTGCGAGGAGGGCTATGAAAAAGACATTTATTGTGTGTTTGTCACGAAACTGGCCGATAATCAAATTCGGCAGCCTTGGTGTGGATCTTCTTGAATTGACAACAAGCCAGTTAAGTGATTAGTAGAGACAGATGGGATCTACATTCTCGGGCGCCACGGTCTGTCCATCGTCTGACTTTCCTTACTGTTCACTCGGATGCCGTACCTAGTGTCAGCGCCGGCATGTTGATTCGAAAAATTTGGATCAATGACAGTGTATACTCCATCGATCGGGCTCAATTCGTCAACTTAATTCAGATTCTGAAGAGTCCAGACATAGCCGAGCCGCATGTACTCACACCCACTCGATGCTCCCTGGAAACCGGTGTTCCTGACCGAGGCCATGCCTACTGACCATTGGACGAGCGCGATCATCGGACCCCGGCTCGCTGGTTGGCTCAATGGCAATATCGAAATGTATAAAATGCTACTGGAGTCATCCATGACCCATCATTGCGATAATGCCTCCCACTGTGGCAGACTTGCAGCCTACCGGCAACAACGATGGTATCTCGGAGAAGACCAAACCATCCTACCCGTTCTACTACCCACACTTCGATGTCAATGAAAAGTTTCCTCCTATGGAAATATTTGGTGGATCTTCATCGTTGGTCAATATCCTGCTGCTTACATTTGACGCGCCCAGAATTCACCGATGCAGGCAGGAGGGCAGATCCTGACAAACCGCATTTACTGACCCCAAACGTCATTACTAACGATATAAGCCCATACCTGGGTACCGAGGTCATCGGTGTCCAGATCTCCCAGCTTTCATCCGAGGGCTTGGACGAGCTCGCCCTTTATGCGGCCGAAAGGAAGGTTTTGATTTTCCGCGACCAAGACTTCAGGGATTTGGGACCAGACAAACAAATCGAGATTGCAAGGCACGCTCTTCCTGGGCCCACCTTCCGTGTGCTCACGACAATTAGGCATTTCGGTCCCCTTCACAAGCAGCCGACGGCCGCGAACGTCAGGGGATATCCAGAGTTCACCGTCGGTACGCTGAAACTATACATGGGGTAGGCCTCCATGTTTTAACGTTCTCTAGTTTACAAGGACGCCGATCTCGATAGACTCCGGGAGCACTTGGGAGAAGAAAGTATCACCGGGACAAGCTGGCATTCTGACGTAGTATGTCTCCTTCTGATTGTAGCATTGCCGGCGGTTGTTGAGCATTTTCTCAGTCGTACGAGAAGCAAACGCCGGGGACTACATTTTTCTGGATCCTGGACCAGGTAACTGGATAATTTATTATGGTTGAATGGAGCTTAATTCGCCCTAGCCCAAACCTGGTGCCGGAGGAGACACTCTCTTCTCATCTCAAGTTGAAGCATATAAGCGTTTCTCCCCTGAGTTTCAAAAGCGTCTCGAAGGTCTCTCGGCGGTTCACTCCGGAGTTGCACACGCAGAATTTTCTCGGAAGCGGGGAGGACCCGTTCGTCGTGAGCCCATTGAATCGGTGGTTTGTCAGACTCCCTCATTTCTATCGATCTCTACGCTGATATACTGTTTACGCAGCATCCTGTCGTTCGCGGCCATCCCGTAACGGGTGAGAAGGCTCTCTACGTTAACCCAATTTTTACTCGACGAATCGTCGGCTTCAAGAAGGAAGAGTCTGAATACTTGTTGAAGTTCTTGTACGATCACATTGCGAAAGGTGCAGACTTCCAGATTCGTGCAACGTACGAGCCTGGCACTGTCATCATTTGGGTGAGTTCAATTTAATATGACAACTCCAGCCCCGACTGAGCCCCATTCTTTCAGGATAACCGTCTCACCGCACACTCGGGGATTGCAGATATGGATAGATCTGCGAGGAGGCACGCAGTTCGCCTCACTCCGCAAGCTGAAGTTCCTATTGCTGCTTGAGGGGAAACACTGTAACTGGTTGGACCATCTTATGCTATTTTAGCCCCTGTCGTGCACCACGCACCACATTGCTGGTTGAGATTTGGATTCCACAGGTGTAGCGTTCCTATGTGTGGTGTTAAATTGGGTTCAAAGTCAATTATATTTGCGGCCATTACTATTGGCATTTTCAAACCTCTGGTTATCAGGAGGCGCAAACTCGAGCCCAATCTGGGGTAACGAGTGTTAGCGCTGAGCACTTGGCGGAGAGACAATCTACAGTGTTGGTTTGAGGACCCAACTTAGTGATGTCCGAAACCTGGTCAAAGTAATTCGACCGACTTTTATAATGATTACGCTGTTTAATATGCCCGAAGCAGAAGCATCCGTGAGGCGTACTTAACCGAGCTTTCTTGGCACCTGGATGGACTTGTTGTTCCCAGTTCAACCAGTTTCCCCGTTGTTCGGCGGCTCGGCTTTGGTTTTTGTGAAGTGAAAGTACTGCACAAACTAAAATTTCGGAAAATAATAGTAGCGGCAATATAAAGTGGTGTCCTCGACCTGCCTTGTTGCTTGATTCTTGCGGACAATTCCGATGGATTTCAAATGATCGGCTCCTCGAAGCCGCATCTTTCATCGCTCCAATTTTACCAGATTACCACAATCTCAGCACTGGACTTTGGTTGGACTCCCACTGGTTGACCATTTCAAGTTTTTCTCCAAAGTTTTCTTTCAACAAATTCCTTCCTTTTTTTCACTTTTTTCTTCTCGAGGTATCAAGATCTCGGGGTAGTTGGTCTGCAGATATTTTTTTGCTTCGTGGGTTGTTGATGAAGACGCGGAATCCATTGCGGCTGCATTGCTAGAGGTTTCGGGCGGCCACAGAGTTTGGAACGGGCGAAATCTAGGTCTGGAGCTCGAAGTTACATCCGTACGAGACCCATATGGTATTCACCGCCCGCAAGACAGTAAATTAAAGCACAGCAAGGCAGAGTCGCACCAAGGATTACAGACTCAGCTCTGCGAGTATGGTCCGAATCCGCTCGCTATGTAGAGATACGTGCGGACTTCCTGTCCTCTAAGTCAATAGGGGGGAACTAGAGACGCTTTTTCTGCTTATTTATTCTTTTTCACCCGTGATAAGATGCGGAGCGGTTGCGTTTCCCACGATATCTAGGCGCTGGTCTTTCCTGGGAGAATGGCATGGTTGAACTGGCATGGTTGAACTCCGCTGAATTGATCTCTCGACACTTGCGACATATGCCCTAGATCAGGATGAGTCAACGCGGCGTCTATTCGAAGTCAAGGGGGAACTTCATCGCCTGTGGCGGCCTGATTTTGTCCAGTGTTTGGGCTCAGTTCTGACGTCCATAACACGGCTTTTCATTACTGGGATCGTAATCTTACTCTGTTTGAGTCCTCGTACGTACTTTCATTCTACATGCTGCAAAGTTCAGTCAACTATCGGTGTTTCGACGTCATAAAAATACCACTTACTACCACGAGAAAGAGGGTCCGATGATTTGGTGGTGCGTCTCGATTAGCTGTCGAACACAAATCGAGTCCGTTGACTCGCTATACTTCGTCAGAACAGCATCAACCTTGGTTTGGGAATGTCGTTCCCGCGCAGTCCGGTTCCGTCCACAAGCATCCCAAAACGAGGACACCGTGGATGTGGCTCGTATGCAGATGCTGCGTAGGGCGGGCATTTCGGGTACCATGTCGAGGAACGTTGTCTACGCGATTTATATCAGAGGCGAAAGGAGCGCTGGAGGACAAGCTGCCACTCACAACAATGTTTCGGTCATCTTTAATGTCATATGAATTGACACCGATCTCCAAATGCTGCAAGTCGTGTAGTTGGGAAATTATGTCGAGGTTGTACCGCGTTAAACACCATTCGCCTTCGTGATAGGCGGAACAGACGAGGGAAAGGAGAGAGTCCTTGTGCTGCAACAGGCTGTCGAAGAAGAGATGTGCGAGATCCTCTTTGCCTCGTTCGCTCAGGATCGTTAGATTTTCGAGCCCGGAATACGAACCCAGATATGCAAGCAATTCCTTCGATGCGTAGGTGCGCGAGATCTGTTTCAAATTGATGCCCTTAGCCTGTAGGATGGGAGATATCTCGGACCAATCGTATGTGGACGGTGGGACCAACTGCTCGAGGCACGTACTCTTGCCAACGACCGTACGTGTCCACTGCACGGCGGCAGGGTAACAATCCCGTGTACCTCCCTCCACGGTCACGCTCAGCTTGCGAAGGTTCGAAGAGACGTCCAGGAATGCGTAATGACCGACTGCATCTGATTTATCGACCAGAATAAAGTCCTCCAGCCCGTCAATGGTCTTGAGGAACTCCATAAGGTTGCTCTTCGCCTCCGTCGTATCGGTCGAGCGTATCGTCCATCTTAAAAAATCTGTGTAAGCGGGAAAGATCTGGACAGGACATTGATAGTACAGTATGTTACTTACTCGACTGTGCGGACGTTCTTCAACGACCGAAGAGTGGGCCACAAGAGATCCTGCATCAGAGTCACTGTTCTCCCTGCTTTAGCGCATTTGGCGAGATCTGAGAGATACGCAGCGTGCGGCCGACCCGAGACCACAGGCTATTCCCCTTATTTAGTGTCTCAAGCTGCCCAAGGGTCTTCTCAATCTGAAGACCCATGTCGACCACGATGGGACTCGCTGCGAATAGTTGCGGATCGACTGCATGTCGGGCAGCCCTGCAGACGCTTCGCAGGGCCTTCTGCTCCGAAATAGATGCCTAATCACGGGGATGTCAGTGCCTTATTACGAGTGCCGTCAAGACTAGCACACTCACCTGGCGACCAATCTCCTGCAGGAGCTCCTCGTACAGAGTTATAAGCGTGGTCATGGTGGGAGGAGAAAAATGTCTCGATCGATAGGGGTATCGGCACCGAGTAATTTGAAATACAGTGCTCACAGCGAATCGTCATAACTAAACATTCAGACGCTAAAAAACATGGTCGATTGTTATGGCGGAATATACGGACGACTACAGAGGTCAATATTTGCGGTGCAAGGGATATACACATACATGAACGAAACCACTGGCACGTCCGATGCGTCGCGGCTTCCCCTTGCAAGCGGACCAAGCGGTGTGCGCTCACTCCTCCCCGGCAGCCAGGGCTGATATTTGCGTCGCATAATCGCAACGCCGTCTAATGAGGAAGCAGCAACACCTAAACGCGGAACGTTGAGCAATGGAAGACGCGGAGTGAATGTAGGGGAGGAAAGGAAGAGACATGCACGGCTAGCTCCCGGCGAGAATGCAAAAAATATCCTCCTCGCAGCCGAGCTGCATGCAATTCAGATCAGTCCTACATCTTCGCCTCCTCCCGCCCTCCTGCAGCCGCGTCTGCATCTACATCTCGCTGTCCAACAACGTTAGACTTCCACCGTGACATACAGCCCGCGTGCCCATCCTCCATCCTGCTCCCGATGCGACTGTCTGCGCGCTCTAGTGCCCAGCCTGCATCCTTCCGTCTGTCCTTCTCGGCACGCTGCTGGTCCTGGGCTCGAGGAGGCGACGCGTCAGCGTGTGTACATTCGCGAACTTGACACCCTTAAAGTGCCGATGAGATTTTTGCGCTCAGAGCTAGGGCAAAGAATATTGATTCACGCGCGGAGGGCGGATACGCTAGATGGGGCCAGCTGCAGCTATGTTTGTTTGCTCGAGACTGATCATGAGCGTATGGTGGAGATAACCAAATTCCGTAATCACGTCTAACCCGACTCGAGTCTTGAGAATCCGGTCGCCTACCTTTGTGTGCTGTCCCCCGCTCCCCAGAGCTCAGCACTATTTCGCCAGCCAGGCGCGGAAGCTGCAGTTGTTGATGCTCCGAGTAAGTGAAGCCGTCGGGCAACCGACAGCACCGCGTACATACTGCATCTGGATGACAGGGAGTTTGCGCCGGCGCCTGGGGAGTGGAGAGCGGCGAGCGTGTGGAATTAGCACACTCTGACACCCGTGCCGTGCATCAGGAAAAAGCACTTGGTTACGTAGTGCTTGGTAGGCGAAATCTTGGGCGAAATACCCGTGGTAGCCCCGTAGGCAAGTCCCCCTTATGGTATCCGCTCGTAGCCACCTGCCATGGTCTGGTAGCTCCTGGTAGCGCCTAGCAGCTCTCACGTATAGGCTCCCGTAGCGCCTCGTAGCAGTCCCGTAGCATCTGATAGCTTTACATTCCATCTCAGTAGGACCTAGTAGAGTATAATACCAATTAATAGCGAGTAATAGTCACACATATATTGACGCAAAAGAGATGCATTCAAACTAGATAAAGAACATGAAGTGCTATAAATTGAGAACATACCTGGCTGTGTCCACCACACAAGCCCTGATCACCCATGCTAACTACAACGGGGAATCGTCGAAAGGATCTGCACTGATACCTGAATATCAAAATCAAAGCCTGTCAAGATATGGATAGGAATAAAAGAACTCACACGACGAGCTCACACATCCTTCATTCAGAGGCAAGGGTGGTTCTGAGGCGGATAGTCAGAAATGTCACAAAGAAACACTACATTTTAAGGCCGTCTCGGCCAAGGGGTTGGCCGAGGCCCTCGACCAACCTCGGCCAACCCCTTGGCTCGGCCTAGCCGGCCGAGGTTGGTCAAAGGTTGTGGTCGACTTCAATTTTAAGCCTCTGCTCACTAACCGTTGCGAACGAGCAATCTATGTACTGATCCGGCGCATAGAGGCCGAAGGGCTCTCCAAATTGGGACATAACGCCGAAAGCGTCCCTCACTGTTTGTAACTTGGCATAATCCAATCCACCTCTGTAAGGGTTCATGAGTATCATCTACTAATATTTGAAACCCCATAATTCTAGGTATTCCCTCATGCTCTTTTTCTTCCCAGTCCACCAGCGAGGCATCTCGGATTTATGGCCTGATTTGGCCATGCTACGCGACATCAGTTACACACAGCCCGTCGGCAAACTAAAATTGGCTCCCACACAACCCCACACTCACATGGGCTGTGGGAAGGCCGGCTGACAGCGCCAGGGATGCTGGAAGCGCTGGGGCAGAGATCAGGGGCTCGGCCAACCTGGCCGAGATGACCTCGGCCAACCTCGGCCAACCTCAACCGACCTCGGCCAACTTCCCCTCGACCAACCCGGTCGAGCCCCCTCGGCCAACCTCGGCCAACCTCAGCCGACCTCGATCAAGGTCGGCCGAGGGGCCATCAAAATGTAGTGAAAATGGAAACTCACCTGTGATAGCCCGCAGTCTACTACACGAAAAATGCAGCGCGAACGCGCCGGCAATGGAGAAGAACTTGTTGCATAAACCCGAATCAAGGCCAGATTGGAAGATCTTGGAAAGAGGAAACCTGTTGAACCAACTTGCGCTGCGGCCGATCTTGCAATAATCTTGAGATAGTCCACCAGCAATCTTGAGGCAACCTTACAGCCATCTGAGTACAGGACGAAGCGGTAGTGTTGAGGACAATTGATGCTTGGATAGATCGCGATGACATTTGAAGACGAGAAGGGTAAGGCCCGGGATTGGCTTGCGACGCTGTGCGTGTGCGGGTCGTTCTCCCTCTCTGACCTCTTCGATAGAAGACGAATTGGGATGTCATGAGGGGGCTGTGTTCGCCGAGACTACTTATGTACACATTTTGTGAGTTTCCTGAGCACGCTGGAGACGAAGAACTGACTACCCCAGACATTGGCAGAGGCGGGCATAGTCTGCCTACGCCCGGGTCTGCCTACGGGCCCCCTGAATGCAGTGCTTGCTGTCCAATACAGCGAGTCATCTCAAGCTTGGTACTGTGAAAAGGCCAACGCTCGCCTCAGACCCATTCTGAATCTGCCTACCATGTGGGCTCTCTTTCAAAAAAAAAAAGAATCCTTCACTCCGCGGGCCGCTCCATGGTATCTCTATATTCAATGATTCGCACCCATTCCAAGCGGGGAATAAATGCGCCGTGGACGTTCATGTGCTGACTTCCCTGTGGTCTCATTGTCTCGCTCGCTGTTTTCGCACGCACAATTATTTTTTTGCCGTTCTGGTGATGCCGTTCCTGAAATGCGTAAACTACGAACACTTTCGAAGACGTTCTTCGAATTCATGCTCATAATCTTCCCGCGCCCGAGCCGCTATAGGCGGTGAACTTTGGGTTGACTAGCGCTATGAATGCGGAACGTCTTTTCTTTCCGGAAAATTATTGCAATTGCTGACCTAATTCAGCGATTGCAAAGCCTCTGTCTGTTCTCTGGACGTTGCTTATGTTGAAACGGATTTTTTCTTCAGGCACGAAACAGAGGCTTTTCCGCAGAATTATTTGATCAGTTCATGCAGCTCGTACTCGGATCGTATTCATTCTACAAAGGTCTGACTTGCCAGTATCGCGCAGTTTATCCCGCGCTGGAACTCGCTGCCTCGGATCGCAACTCAAACCTGCGTCTGTTCCGACCGGGTGCCGATGGTCTACTCAATCGCACGTGTGATTGTTTTACAAGACTGTTTGACCGATACACCCGTGTCTCAGTGATACGATCGGTCTTTAGCCAATTTGACAAACCGCAAAAAGATCGCCAATCTGATTCATATTTTCGAAGCTAATTTCGTGTGTCGGCTCAACTGATCAATTTCTCCAGTTTTTAACCCTTTCGACCCGGCGTCTGTGTATGGGAAAAGCCTCGCGTTCATGCTCACCAGTTATGGCGGAAGTTATCGGACAGCAGCATGTGCTCCTGTTTGAAACTTCGAGCGCTCACGTCTCACTGACTCGCCAGGCCCTTCTGAGTAGTTATCCATTCCTGTTGCCTGAGATTCGGGCTCCGTTATTCTTCTTTCACTGATTTAAGATTCACTTGCCAGGAATTGTCGCCGCATCCCCAATATAGATGTTGCCCCACCCGTGCTATGTTCAGAATAACTCCACCTGGCACTGCGTCTGACCCCGGGATTTCCATCTGTCCTCCCTTCCAGGGCCAATGAGAAGCAAATGACTTGAAAACACCCTATTCTGCATCTGCGTCTGTACATGTGTTCCGTGCGACGGCCGAATAGCCTGTTTGCGATGCAGCCATTGGAGCCACCTGATGGCTGTTTGGCGTTGCGCAAACTGATGGCTACTATGGCTTGAATGGCTGATGAAATAAAGTCAGTGTATGCTTTTTCTACTTGGAAGAGTGTCAATGAGTATGTTATCATGCGCAGAGCTTAAGGAATGCCCCTAGTCTGCATGAGGCCTCCAAATTCAACAACATTAACTATTTTTGGACCTACAATCTGGCCGTTATATATGTGAGCAGGACTGAACACCCATACATGAGCTGAACGACTCAGAGGCAACTCAATGACTCCAAAAATATGGGCAAGTATCAAAGCCATTCGAGCCATTAGCCATCAATTTGCGCAACGCCAAACAGCCATCAGGTGGCTCGAATGGCTGCATCGCAAACTCTCTAATATATGTCTCTCGGCTTTATCCCGTCTGCGAGGTGCGTGGGTTCAGATTCTAATGTTACTGACGATCTTTCACGTGGGATTCTTTAGCGAACGATTGACAAAATAAATTTTCACTTCCTTCCAAGATCTCTTCTGCCCTTCGGAACTGTAGCGTCACTGAGGCGAAAATTTCCCTTGAAACAGCTGTAAACTCGACTCACATTCCAACATCGCCTCTGCCCGAATAATCTATTCCCCGGACTATTTCTTGCCGTGTTATATTCGGCCCTTTTGCGCCGAAAATCGACCCTGACTCTGCATTAGTCATAAGTTTCCTCAGGCTTAACGCACCCGCCGCGTTCGTTGCGCCGTTAATCCTAACCCGTAAGGAAGGTGCACCGGGCCCCCTAGTGCGCTAAGAAAATAGATAGTATTTTGGTAAATCGTGGCTCTTCAGTCAGGCAACTGGCCAGCAGTGGCCGTAGCAGAGGCATGCATGATCAGACGCACCAGGTATACCAGCAAGAGTGCCGCGATCTGGCCAAAATCGAGTTCAATTTCCTGGCCCCAGAATTTCAACCGAAAGGCAATTGTTAATACGAAGACACAAAACCATAAATACGCCAGTGCATGTAAGTATCATGAGCCCCCATAGATATTGCTCAGTCTGTCCAGTCCCCGACAACGGCACTACAATTGCAACGCAAAATCAAGTGGTCAACGAAGGCATAGCACAGAAGCATAAGAAGGGCCTACTTAGCTGTGGTCATGCCCTCAAAAGCTGCTCTATAAATCCCAAGCTTCACACTGAAACAGTAGCATTCAGCAATCGTGGCGGGAGTTTGGTGAACGGAAGCACTTACTATCCAACGCCGGTGCCCATTTTCCCGGTGGCCGAGTAACTGATGACCTCCAATCCATTATCATCTCTTGTAACTTTATATGTGACGCTTCCCGACGGGCCGGTTTTTCCTCTGTCGGAGCGCAATTTGTCAGTCTCTCCACACACCCACGTTTCAACTGTGATCTAAAGCATTACGTACGAGATGATATGCGTCGTCGTCGTGCCGTGATAATTCGCGATATTTGTCGTGGGACACGCTGCGGCGCCACATGATGCCTCGCCGTCGCCGCGCACATAGTCCCGAATTGCGACCGTCCCGCTTACTGCGTCGAGTGTCACCACCGGCTCGCCCGCCGTGTCATCGAACAGCTGCATCAGATGGAAGAAGCTCGTGCCCGTCCCGGTTGACGCATAGAGGTACTGCTTCCAGGTGTAGGAGAACGAGGCTCCGAGGGCGAGCGTCGGGAAGTGGAACTCGTCGCGCTGGCGCGGGGAAGAGGGGAAGCCTGGGTCGAGCTGTGCGGTCGGGTCGGAGGAGAGGAACAGGGAGTAGCAATTGATGATGGTTGATTCAGTGCAGCCCTGTGACAAGCCCCCTGGGAGTGGTGAACATTAGTCGAGTGAACACGTTTTGTTCGGATATGCGGAAAGGATACCTGTCGCTTGCCAGGTCAAGCCGTCAATGGTCCCCGACCCCTCGGACGTGCCGCTGTTAATAACGGTTTCGCGGTGCTCGAGCGCAGGGGTCATGTTCGACGACGCTGGCGCAGCGAGTACGCCAAAGAAGGGGCTAGTCAAGACAAGCAGAAGAGACGTCAACCACATTCTGGAGTTGGCAGCTGCAGCGCGAGACTTAGCTGATGTAGAGACGGCCAAAATTCCTCTCTCTTATATATCTTCGCCAAATGCAAAAATAGATTAATGCGAAACGGCGATCTTTTTTTTGTCCGTGTGGTAGGCCAATAAAAGAAAAGAGAAGGCGATACAGACCATGCGGGATGAAAGCGGCGTGGGTGGAAGCTGATGGGAACCAGATAAAACAGCGACTGGGCAAAGAGAAACATTTTTAGTGTGCCGGGTCAGACACCCTTCCGTCGCATCCGGAGGCAAAAAAATAGAGAAGGTGCGGAAGCAGATAGAAAATACCGAGCCTCAAATTATTTTTCCGCGGTCGTTGCCTCCTCGTTTTTCTTGCTCGTCTAGCATAAGTTTAAGATTCCACCGGCCATTAGTATAGTAGCATCCACACAGATAGAGCCGCGTGCACCTAATGCTTGGAACGAAACCTTGAATTTCGCCGGCTATTTGAATGAAGTCCGACGTCTATTAGAGGATCGCTGACCGGGTTCGTGTTCACACACTCACCTCTGGAGCACCGAAAGGGACCTGAATGGACTAAAGGTTGAAAGGCCGACGAGCGCGCATTGCCGTCGCCGCCGGATAGTATAATAGACAGAAACGACCTGAATGGACTAACAGTTGAAAGGTCGACGAGCGCGCATTGCCGTCGCCGCCGGAGAGTACAATAGACAGAGACAGACATTTTATAGGAATCATGCTATACCCCAGCAAGCCGCTCCTCGGATTCTTGCTCACCTTGGCTCTGCAGGAAACTTCGTAGCCAACCGTTGGCGGTCGAGGCGGGATGGGTGGGGGCGAGACCGTCCAAGATGTCGCATTGCCGAGCGGGACGAAGGAGTCCCATACGAACGCGATGTTCTCGTGCACAGTGCTGCTGAAAGACATTCGATGCCAAGCGTCGGACGCTGGTGCGGGACGGTGAACGTGGATGGCAGGACGTGTAGGATGCGCAGCGTTGGGCGCGCCAGGATGATGTGCGATGGAGTGGAGTGCGTTGTCTGGGAAATGTGTCACTCAAATAAAGACGAAGTGAATATTCAATGGAACCCACCTCACGGCGGGGCCTCGAATGCGCCCCGCTCCCAACCTGCTGTGCCTTGAAGCAGATGCTGAAGTCAAAGCCAAAGTCGCCGCCACCAGGGAAAAGAAGGAAGCAGACGACAACGACGACGGGAACACATGTCCCGTCCCGAGGGCGTGCAACGGGCACGTATAAATGCTATGGAAAAGATCGCTTAGGATATAGAAACGAAAAGGACAGAGAAGGAAACTAGCATACAATGTCCTGAGCACGCGCCTGTCTTCTTCCCCGTCGTATCCTGCCTAAATATTTACTCGGCGCTTCGGACCTGAGGAAACTGGTGAACAAGGAATAATTTAAATGGAGGTGCCCAGCTGTCACAGGCCGTATTCGCAGGCGAGAGATAAAGTCAGGCTGGGGTAACGAAAACCCGGGCGATGTGCTGTACACCGCGTTGAATTCAGGAATCAAACAGACTTACCGGATATGAGTACTTCAGAAGCCAGTGTGTTCTACGCATCGCAATGATTTACCTTGGCCATTAGATCCGAATTCAAACGGAATTTGAACGAGCGCAGATGAGGCAGAAATGAAAGGAGGAAATATAAATGCACATGAAATGCCAGAACTGGACTGGGATGCGGAGAGTCGAACGCCGGACTGCTAGTAACGATGGACTGTGTCCGACGGTAATTGGGCTGATCATGTTCTGTACACCATATCCGATTCCTTTGCCTTGTTCATTACCGTGTGAAGTTGGTAAGTAAAGGTGGAATTGATGAAGTGAAGACGTACCTAACTGGGACAATATTAATCGGAACACGAGGTGCCCGTCTTTTACACCACACCGAACCAAATATTAACTGTACCAGAGTCTACACGTGAACCAGCAAAAGACTATTGGGATGTTTGGGGAAAGAGTTCAAACATATTTGGACACGGGGAAGTGAGCGTTAAACCCCAGGCCACCAGCTACCAGTAATGCCGGTATGAAAAACTTACTTGCGCCCGCCCGGTGCCGTACACCACGCCTCATCCCTTGTCCAGTTTTTGTTTTTAGGAACGAAATGCACTCGCAGTCAGAGAGCGTCAGGAAGGTTAAACGGGGAAAGGACATATCTTGGACAGTTTGGATTCAAATGGATCTATCGATCACGCCCTGTAATCCCGGATTTAAATCAGGAGCCGCATGAGTTGAATGAGAGGGACAAGAAAACAAAGGAGCTGGAGACTGAGGAAGACGGGGGAGTCGAACAGAATGCCATCTACTGAAGACGTCTGCTTCGTTCGTAAGCCCGTTCATTCTGCAGGGAAGTAAATATAAAAAGTGAAAGCGAAGATGATTCGTTTGAGACGGAAAAATGGAGCACGAGAGACCTACCGAAGAGATTGATTATTCGTTGGGCCCCGACCCATCCCGACCTGAGCAAATGGGATGTGAATGTCATTGCCGTCTCATTTCCGTGTGGTGCGGGTGGGGGGCGGTGTTGCGCTGGAGCGTCGGCGCGCGTAGGTTTTCGTCCGAGTCGCACGGATGCGCCGCCCCGAGCGTCGCGCCAGAGGTGGTAATTCCATACCCGGGGTGGTGTAAGCTTCTGGCCGCGCGACATGTCGGATGCGGTGCTGTAGTGCTGGGGATCAAGCGGTTGGCGAGCGTGCGAGGGACGAGGCGGGGCGCGGAAGGAGCCCGAGTGGCACAATGGAGGGAGGCACGGCGGTCGTATGGAAGGACGCAAGGACTCTAGGAGAATTTTCAGAATGAGATTGAAACTCCGTCGTTTCGGGACCCGATGGGAAAGATGTTGCGCCGAATTCAAGGCGTGATGAGTACAGGGCATCCACAATGAGGCTTCAAATGCTGGTTGTTAAAATTCGAACGCGAGCCACGGATGTACATTCGGGGGCGAGGAAAATAAGTGACGTAGCGACGATGAATGTAGCAAGTCGATGTATGCATGCCGAAGTCGTCCAGAGTGCGGAAAAAGGAACAGAACCGCGGCAAGTATAGTCGCGTTCCCGTCGTTTCAGTGACACGGATCCACCGCACCATCGTATTGTAACCCAGTCCCATCCCATTCCATCGCCCAGCACAAAGCCCACCACCAATGGCACCCAAACCGAGGTTCCAGGACGCACGACCCGAAGGCGGACGAGGAAATCGAGTTTATAGGAAGATGGTGACGTCACGCAGTTTCCGAAAAGGGAAATCAGCGAAGTGAAAGGACCGACAGGATCAGAATGTCAAATAACATACAGCAGTGCGGAAGTTAGGATTAAGCGGGAATGGGTGAAGCGTTTGAAGAACCCAATAACAAGTGCGAATTTCTCGGTATTCCTTGCGCGACACAATGTGATGACTGCTAGGCTTCGTTGAGCGAGGCGGAGCAGTCATATCATGCAAGGAGAGGAAAGCGAAGCGCTGAAGCGCTCGCCCGTCCATGCACGTAGGTCGCGGACGCGCATCTGCGTGCGATGGCGGGAGGGCACCGGCCACCGGTAGTCGCCCCTAACCCTTCTCTCTTCGAGCACCGTCCACCCCTCGGCACTCCAGACGAGATCTGGACCTCACACCACTCCATCCCATTCCAAGATCCCGAAATAACCCCGCGCGCGGACGCGGCCTCCACTCCGCAATCGTCTTCTTCACCGTCTACCCATCCCACCCCGCGCGCTCGGACGGAGATTGGCCCTTGAGGCAGGTGGAAGCGCATCCGGATTCAGATGACTGTATCAGCCTCGTAGAGACGGCGCCAATGGGTTCCACGGTGAGTCTTCACCGCTCTCCCTACGCCCCATAGCTCGTACGGTCCACAGATGGCGGGCGATCGAGCCGGGCTCGCATGCAGAAGTCGTTCGCGCACTGGGAGGCACGAGTGCGCCGCTGTGCTCTGTCGACGGCCCCAGCTTCGCTAACACACGAAGGCGTCGGCAAGAAGGGTTGAGGCGGGCGGGCTACTGCAGACAGGGCAGAGGCGGTAGAGCCGCGTGTCGTACCGCGGGAGGAAATGTGGGGTGACAACTGGTGCGGCGTCGTGGAACGGGGGCGTAGAAGATGAAGGCAAAAGGGATACAGCGCCGAGTGGTCGCGTATCGTATGCCGCGTGGGGTACACGGTGGTCTTGGAAAAGGACCGATAGGATCTGGTGTCGAGAAACGGTGGTCCCCGGCTCTTGAGCGACCCGTGGAGAGAGCGAGTGTGCGCGTAGACGCTGCGAGGACGCAGCGTTGTGGCGACGGGAGGGCGACACGTCGAAAAAAAAAAGAACAGCGTGACAGGCGGCCTGTGCGCGACGTCAGCAAAAGAAAGGGACAGACGAGAAAAAAGCAAAGGGACGGAAGGAAACACGCATACCAGAAGATCGCGGACAATCCGGGAGGATAGCACCCCCACGGCCGCTTCCCCCTGTTGCTTTCCTATGTCCTGCAGCGCCGATGGGCGCGATGTTGTAGAAATCGAAAGACACGAGGAGGGCGCTGTCCGCTGGGTGGCGACATAAGGGACGCGGTGGTCTTGACAGAGGGCGGCCGGATCTGGGTTGACACGAGCGCATGTTCCTGCCCGAGGAGAGCGAAGCACGGGCCGGGGCCGACGCCGCAAGCGTGCGACAAGCGTTTGGAGGCACGAATGGTGCTCCCTCCCAATACGAAGGTCACAGCGCGCGACTGTTTGGCCGTCGAATATGGGGAAGATTCTGCAACGAGGTAAGTTAGAGGAAACAGACGGAAAGGTTGAAGGCTGAGGGCAACAGGGCGACGAAAGAAAGCCGGGTATGGAAGCAAGAGCAGTAGCAGTAGGATAGGAACGATAGGGTATGTAGGGACCGAATGGAGGAAATAATGGAATGGCTGATCGAGGACGAAAGAGCGTAGAAAAGAAGGGTGAGGAAGAGAGGGACGATATAACGAGGCTTAACAGCAGCATGAAGTGAAACGTACCAAACTTGATCCAACATCTCCCCCACCATCTCCCCGAAACTGCGGCGTCGTGCGGACGCCTAGCGCGAGGGAGTGTGCAGACAAATGTTTGAGCCCGTGGGAATGGGGGCGTTCTTGTTGCACAAAGCGAGTCGTCTATGTGCTCGAAAGTTCGCCTGGCAGGGAAATGTAGACCGAGCAAGGCGTGTATACAATCATTATCGGATTCGCAAAGACAGGTGTTTCGTGATAGATATGGGGAGCGGGGAGGAGGTAGGGAAAGAATTGATAGACAGGATGGCACACGTAGGAGATGGACAGCCGAGAACTAGGTAGGACTGGGATAGAAAGTACTGGCGACCTGAAGTGAGGACAGGTCAGCTAATCTTAGTCGTGGATTAGCTTGAAGCGAGCGAGAGGGAAGGCTAACGTTGTCAAAGAGCGCGATAAAAGAGATTAAGGCCGTCAGACGAGACGGCCCCGTCGTTGATGGTGGTGGCAAGAAGCAACGCCGTGATTGATGGCGACGCTTGCACAAACACCGCTACATCCGGATCCCGATTAGGAAGGTGGAGTTGGCCCGGTTCCTTAGAGCAATTTTGTTTTCATTTCTCTTTATTGCCCGTCGCGGGTGAGATCAAGCCAGCCGCAACTGAGTGTACGGCGGTGGAAACAAGCTGAGGGGCCGAGATTCAGCCATCCAGAGAAGCGAGGAAGTCGTCACAGAAAGTTCGCCCAGAAGCACGGAATCTTATGGTGAGACCAAAGAAAGAGAGCGCCGTTGATGCGGCGGGTCTGTGGGTGTACAGGCGGTTTCAATTTTTTTTTTTTTTTCGCTTGTGGTTTTCCGCTCTCCCTTGTCGGTGGCGCATGCAGCCTGCTGCGCGAGGACTTCTATACCTTGTGCGCACGGCGCCCGGTCCTTGGTCAGAAAGGGTGTACTCATTTCCGTGCTCCTCCCTATAATCTCATACATCGCTCTCAGAATTCCCCTCCCATTTACTGTATCTTCCTGTTTTACATCCGTTTTTTTTCTCGCAATCAATCATTATTATCCATTCCTTCCCTGATCTCAGCCGCTATCTTCAGCCGTTTTTTGTCCTTCTCCCATCATCGCAAGTAGGCGGTACGGATTCATGCAGCATCGAACCACTTGATGTTTGGCTTGCTCCTGGCATTGAACATAGTGCGAAGTGACCCATTTCACGATATTGCGCCGCTCCATTAAGGGTTCAAGTCCCCTACCTGCAGGCAATTTCTTCTCGAAAATCAACAGTCTGCCCGACGAGCAGTGCCAATTTTTCATCGCCTTTGGTCAGTTCTGGCCACGCTTCTCACCTTCGGCAGAATCTTTCTGACCGAGACTGTATGCCTCTGCGGGCACGATGCCACGGATCGTGCGTGAAGTTATGCGCCTCCTTGCAGCGCATAGAGATTTAAACCTTTGACTGTACAGGAACACTCACTGGATGAATAAGCTGAGGTACTCCTCGTCGTTTTGTGTCTTGCTTGTTCCAACATCTGAACGACGCATTGAAGCAGACCAACGTCGCGGAGTATCGACGCTAACAACAACGAACCTTTGTCCGCCGTGGATCAACTCGTTCCGCGCCTCATCCCGTTAGGAACGCCCTCAAGCAAGAAATAAAGAAAAGTGTACAAAACGAGGGGAAAATTACCAATTTACGGCTCGTAAGGTATGATCTTGCTCTCTTCGTCACTGAGGGCCTCCATATTCATTTCACCCCTTCACTCGGCATGTGCAATATAATACATATCGTGGAGGACCGAATTATACATAACCGCTTGTGTCATACCCGGGACCCATGCATCCGGAGCATACATGCATTCCTGCAGCGCGCCCATCATTTCCATATCCGGACAGTGGCGACACTCCCCATCTACCTTGACCGCCCGCTCAAAATCAACTAACATGACAATCCCATCGTAGCCGACCCTCAGGTTTTCAGCTCGCACGTCGTGATGGTGGATCCATTTCTGGTGTAGTGATTTTAGCACGCTGACTATTTGCCGTCGACAAAAGATTCTGTCAGTCAATCCAAGCTATGGCTTGTGCGACTTACTTTTGGGCATTTGGCGCAGAGAAGATATGGGGCAGTGAAGTGCGACATCACGATTGCTAAAATCTGAGTGTTCGAATAGAGATCACAGAACTTGGGAGTACGGAGGAACCGGTCATCAAGGCACATCTTCAGCAGGGCTGCTTCGTGGTATGCTGTCGGCACAACCTTAAGAACCTTCGCGACATGCCGACCATCGGCGGACAGGAAAGCGGTGCCACTAGAGCCTGAACCGAGACGTTCTGTGAAAACGGCAGGGAATATACTGTATTTCGGAGGTTAAAATTTTCTTGGCTCGCGAACTGATCATGACCTTTCAGGGCCAATCGGATACAATAGCTTATAGCCGGTCCGCATTCGGACCCCGATGCCTGGCGAACCGAATACCATTTGCAAAATGAGAGTTAGCTGCCAACGCTATGAATGTTTTGAGAAACTGCAACATTAGACAAGAAGAAAGGAACCTTTTCTGCCAGCGAGGTGAATGAACGTAATATAGGTCTTGCTTCCATGCTCGCCGTGAGACGAGCCGCGATCGACGTCGGTTGAGGCGGAGTGTCCTTCGATAAGAGGATAATGGCGGTTGTGCGCAAGACATCATTGTCGGGGTTGTCGTAAATTTTAGAGCAATACAGGTTATCGTGCCCGGGTTTCCGATAAACATAGGTTGTTCCGAGGATGCTGAAAAGCTTCCCATAAAGGGTGCGGTATACAAAGGTCTGTGTCCAGAGCTGGAAGGAGATCAGAGCAATATTTCATCGAGCAAAAGGAAGGAATGGCTAGGCTGCATTCAGATTCTTACTGCCTCCCCCGCATTTTCGATCGCACTCCTTGGCCACGGAAAGGCGGAATCGACGTGTTGACGCAGTAAGTGGGAATGGGCATCGAAGACCCGCCCCCGTTTATCTTCTACGGTGAGGTAACAAATATCCCCCGCCTTGTTCGTGATCTGGAAGTCGCCGGTGGTAGGGCCCTCGTCTGACGTGTGGCGAGGAGCAAACCTTGCCGCCAGTTTCTCCCTCAGACATGATTCAGCAATAAGGGCGGCAGGCTCTAAACCTAGTCGGACGGGGTGTTGAACGGAGAGGGTTGGGACAATGGCACAATGAAATATTATAGGTTGGCAACGTCGTTTGGGTGGATACAGTGAATGTTCACTGCCCAGTGCAAGCTATGAGAAAAAGAGCGAGTCAGGAAAATGGACTGGAGCGAGGTGAGGCTTTGGTCAGACAATGACTTCAAGGCAGGATGCTGAGAGGCAAATGGCAAAGATGAGGGCCAGATTGGAGTTACAAGGAAACAGTATTATCAGTGACTGGGTACTGGGCCACCTTAGCGCTTTTGGCCTCTTGCGCGCGCATGAAATAGGGTGGATACAAATGTGTGGGTACTTTAAATAAGGTACGGATCCTAGGAGTGAGTTCATATCTTTTTTCGCGAATTTACGTGATGACTTCCTGGCCTACCGAATTTTTCTTTTGGCGCTTTCCCAAAATGGCAAAAATGGGGCAGTGGGCCATCGCCTTAAATTCCTTGTTTGCACTCATGTTGGCCACCTCAATGTATCCCAAATCAACAACAATATATGAGCCCACCATTATATACAACCAAGATGTGAATCCGAGGTATATGAAGAGCATAAGTAATTCCCTTCAAGCCAAGGATGATGGGTGAAATCAGGGTGTGGATTGAGTGGCGCGCTCTACGAAGGACGGAGCTGGTTTTTGCCGGAAAGGACGGTATATATAGCTACATACGATGTATTGACATACAATGGTCAGCAAATAACGACATACACAGACCAAAAACCCCTCAAGAAAAGCTCAGCTATACATGCGAAGGGAATTCGGGGATTTAGACATGTACCCCGTTGTGACGAGCAAATAAACTCGGTAAAATCCCATCGGGTCGGGAGGAGCGAGCACTGGATATCCAGAACCCAGTGCCAAAGTTCCAGGCCCGTGGCATACACAGTCGGGTCACCGCGTAACGGATGCCGCAGTGGACCACTGGAGATCAGATAGAGATCTTCCGCGAGGTTCCGGGAGACGATACGGGAAATTATTGATGTATTAGATAGGTCCATGGCCTTCCCAAGATCAGGCGATTAGGACGAGCCCTATACCTTGTGAATCGGTGAAGAATTGGCGGAGAAAGGGGCAGGAGAAAGCGCAAAGTGGTGCTCGGAGGTAAAGAAATGATGTTCACACGCCGCCATCACCGTCAAGAAGAGCGCACTGCTTTTGATCACTACCGTAACTTGCTGCCAAATTTGACGTACAAAGTCCCCATAGGTCGCGGTTGGGTCGCGGATGTGCTATACGTCCCAAATTCCGACTTTCTCCATTGCAACCCCTTCCATTATACAAATGGCCCACTACCCCGACTGGCCCGGTGAGCTTTTCATAATAATTATAGCTCATCGCTTCAGTTTCAATTGACCTAGGTGGCGTGCCTACTCCGACCCGAGGATAGCTCTGGGCATCCATTCAGATCTGGGATGTCATCGCTGCGGCCTGCGGACGAGGGTCCGAATTTCGTTCTAGTGCGTTAATGTGCGGTCCTCAATGTATATTTCGTAACATCCACCCCGCGCCTCGGGACTTGGTATCTCTTTACGGAGTTCCCCAATATCTCACGCCCGAAGATACTGTTTCCTTACGTTCGGGTATCCACTCATTTTTCACAATGTTGCAGCCACCTGAATGGTTGGTTCTGTTTATCCCGATGTACATTCTACGGGTTCAATTAAACTTAAATTCCTGCTGGACCTGGGATCTGCTGTAATCAACTGAACGCCCTCGAATTTATCTCCATCGCAAACAGCTAACTCGTCAGCCCAAACGCCAGAGCGAAGCGAAGGCATATCTTGTATTGGATGACGGAAATGTTCCGTGAGTTGACTTCCCATGAAATTTAAACTGTCCAACAAAGCAGGCTTATTCAGGGGAAATGGTCCGAGATTTAGGATGACAACGAACAGAGCTTAAACTTGGAACTGATTGTCTCAAAATAACTTCGCCACGTTCCATGGATCTGCAAGCAATCTGCGAGGCAAAAAACAGCTTTAGAGTAAGAGGGAAGTCTAAGTCTGTGCAGCTGAGTTTAGGGAACTAGCCTCACCTTCCATGAGCTACCCTCATCTACACTGACCTGAGTTTGAGGACCTTACTGGGTACATTACGTGTAGTCAGCTAGAGTGGAGCTGTGTAGGGACCTACATTGACCTAACTCTATCTAGCACAACCTACCGCACCTAGCCCAAGCTGAGCCTAGGACAGGTCGGAATGCAGTAAGTAAAATGATTCCGCCTAAACGGGACAGAGTATGCGAATGGGACGATATTCAACAAACAAACTACGGCATATGTGGACCATTGATGCCCACAGGGGTCAACTTATACGTACAAATTAATCGCCTGTGGCGCATCCGTGACAGCATCTGTCGGCATGAAACATGGAAAAAATATCCGAATTGTCGTGTAAGAATAGGAGTTGGGACAGCAATGATTAGTTAGGCCAGTGCAATGAATAAATTGAGCCCGGGTGTAGTCTAGTCGCATAGGGCGGCGCAGATGAAATGCTACGACACTTTGTCTTGAGTTGTAAATGCAATGATCTTGTACTATTCGAGTTTAGCAAATATTTCCTTCTCAGGTGGCCTCTCCATCGATGGTTGGCTACAGCAGCAGTTTCAGAACGGGGAACTTCATGTATAACGCCTACCCTTCTCCAAAAATTATTGCGGCATATTCTAGCACTCACCTGGCGCACCTGGCGGAGGTCTAGTGCCATCTTCAGACAGAAGTCAATCAGACTCCCGGTCGGCGCCCCAAATCTAGGTCCAGAAACAGGGCCGAATGGTTCAAAAACCTGAATTAAACCCTAACTAGTGTTGCCGAGGCCCAATTTATCTGACCTCATCAAGACTGGCGAGGAGAGCCCTACGAAAAATGTTGTATAGAAGTATATATATAACGGGACTCGTTTATAGGCCCGAGCGAACTAGTCTCTCATAGACAAACACCACAAAAATTTTGGTGCTCATGCCTCATGTTGTACGAGCGAACCGTCACTCTTCAGGTTTATGTTACGTACGTCCCTTCCCCTCAATTTATACGTAAAAGAATCGGCCGTTACCTGATACTAAAAATGTCGCACAGGTGGGTAGGCAGGTAGAATTGCACGGCACGGTCCCGCTCCGGAACGTCGGGGCCCAGAAATTATCGAAATGTACAGGCACGACGTACATTATTGTTCCTGGACTCCTCCATATCCCCATAGCTTAGCAGAAAATATGATGGCCGTCGCTGTACACCACAAGCGCGGCGATCGTATCCGATATCTTGGACAGATTTTCCCAATTTGGATCTTTCTGTGTGAGCCTTAAAAGCCAACGGTTGCCTCTGCCTCCCCTCGGAGTCCCCGTTCATCTCTCCATCCATGGCAGCAAGCAGTTTCCTCGAGCTAATCCAGTACCTATGCCAGTTTCCGCAACGCTTTGAATGTTACTGACCCGTCCCCCTTCACAGCCATGTTATACTTGGTCTAGCGATCCCTGGAGTTGCATTGTCAGGTTTACTCTTGGTAGCCATTGCATTTCTTCAGTGGAACCCGGTATCGCGGCCGTACCTCGACCGCGTCAGTTTCCGGTTGCTCGTATATGCTCTGATCGGAAAGCAAGTCGAATGGCGACGTTCATAATTATTTCCGCTGATCACCTCACAGTGTCATATTCGGTTCAGTCATGCTCCCACCCCTGAAAGGACCCAGTCCTTCTTGCACTCTCGTCGCCTTCCTATATGCGGTACGTGGCTCGATATCCAGCTCGACATCGTCACCTAGGGATAATCTGATATTATCCGCTCCAGACAGCTCCCATGTTCTCCGCATGTTTATTTTGCTGCATGGCCGTCAATCTTCAGTGCGCACTTATCTCTTCTGGTTTCGTGCTCATATCATAATTGTGTTTAACCCAGACTCGTCCTGATCCACGGTGTCAACGGCAACAAGATGGAGAAATACTATCTTCTCGCAGCAGCCTTCCTCTCCGCTGCCTGTAACATACCACCTTTGGCAGCAGGCGTATTCGGGTGAGCAGGCTTTCATTTCTCTTGAAGACCTGATTCCATTCAGATTTCCTGCAGTTGGTACGCTCCGGCCGCCAAATGCTGGCTCCGGGTTACACCCGTGGCCCAGCGACACTGGATGGTTGGAACACAGTCCGTTCCGATGATCTTGATGTCGGCCATCGAGGTCTTTTGTTTCATGAATATTCTGATTTTTACGCTGCTCCGTGTAAGTATTCGAATTCGCCCAATCTTTGTTACTCGAAACTCATTTTCTCGATCAGGCAAGGACGCGAACCGAAACCTCTGGATCGGCTAGTGCTACCCTTGCGTCGACCCTTCCCAAACATCCAATCGTGCGGTTCCGCCCGAGTATCGTACGCATCGGTCTGTTGCAGTACCTTCCACAATGTTTCTCTCCTTCTCACTGTAATTCGAACCAGCCTTGTACCCGCTTCTCTCCTGCTTCTTAAGCATAACCGCATGTATCCTTAGTCTATACATCAGCATGCCAGGCCACCAAACTGCCTCTACTTTCGTGAGTAGCTTCAAGCTGCTCACTCGTTTTAATTTCCTGACCTGTTTTATAGAATACGAATATACGGATATTGAGTGCGCCTACCCCACCGCAGACATTCTGAGTCCTGCGACGCTAATGTATGCCCCCATCGTAGATTCATGCGTTTATTCCATCCGCCCCCTTTTGTATGCCCTGCTCGCCGCGACAGATCCCGTGAGTATTCCTCTTTTCCACATCTTGCACCAAGACTCAACCCCAGCAGGCATTCCTCCGCGCAATACAATCACTGCGTCAAGAAATTGAACCATCTTCGCAGTGGGTGTCGTCACCAAGGAGTCACAGCCAGACGGCGACGGCAGTTTCGCTCCAATTGGAGTCGAAGCAGCAGCTCGAAAAAAGTAGCGAAAGAAGCGAATCATCAGATCTCGAACGTCGGCCTTCAACAGCAGAGGAAGCAAGCACCGAAGAGGAAATTCGATTTGATATGATTCCACACCAACTTTGAGAATTCTCTTCGAACAGTAATAAGAGCCTCAGGCCTCTCGTCGTTCTCCTTTTCCCACCGGCTTTTTTCAAGTTGCTCACGACATCACAGCCTTATGCTTCTCACTAATTAATTTCCATTTGGGTTCGTTGGTTAAATCAGGATCGGATGCAGGATCGGGGCCCGGTCCGGAACTAATCACATTATGTTAACACTCATGTAACACCTTGAAATTGCTTGTTTCTGCTTCTCCTCGCACCTCGACAAGATGTACTTGCTCATCTATATTACGAGCAGGTCTTTTTGAATTCGAGTTGCCCACAACTATCTTTATGAGTGACCATCGCTAGTAATTGGATACAGAGGAATGAATAACAGCATATCGTCGACACGAACAAATTCGAGCCGATGAGATCGATCTGATTAGTCAACTCAGACTATGTAGTACAAAAATAAATGGCTAGCTCCTTCAACTCAAGCTCAAAGGTTGCTTTTTGAAGGACTGACAGGTTCACGGACTGGAATTCCAGACGATCAATCTAAAAGTTGTTCTCTGGCCTTTTATGATTCTGTGTTTCTCGGGTTTCAAGGACCCCGTCAAAATCAATTGCCTATGAGCTTTTGGATGTTGGATTCGAAGAGACCCAAAATACTGAGTCTCATTATTACAGGGCTTACATCTTTCAAGACCATGATTAATCTCCCAAGGCTTTTCATAAGTTTGTTCTCAAGCGTAATCTCTGTGGGCAATTGTGTTCTCGGAAAATCAGGACGTCACAACGGGCACATGTATGATAGCCATCTCCTTGATCCTGAGTAGAGGCTCTTCATCGAGGTTGATTCCCAGGAATATCGGACGATCAAAGCCATTGAAATTACCAATAAATTCATTAAAGCCTTGCGAAATGCATCTCTAGACAGCGAAGATGAGCATCTCGACCCAGATACACTTGATCGTTTACGGAATCCTCCTCGCGATATTCCCGCACTGGCCGACGAACGACTCTCTATTGATTTATTTCTCTCCGTTAGCAACGCTTCCGTCGAAAGGTATACTTAACTCTGTCCGAGATGCTTTGCTACGCCGCTATCCAGAGAATCCGGTGCTCTCATATTATGCTGTCAAAAAGCTGGTCAGCGAGCTTAGCGGCATTGTGCATGTTACCCGCGACATGTGCATCAACTCATGTATTGCTTATACGGGACCCTTTTCGCATACACCAGTTGCAAGGAGCCGCGATATGGCCCTCAGCATGACGGTGTACAGGTTCCCCGTCAACAATTCAATACGATACTGCTTGGTCCGCAACTGCAGGCGCTTCGGCGGTCACCAGAAGGTGCTGCTGAATTGCGTTATCGGGACCACATTGCCAAGGTCATCCTAGACGATCTGGACGAAAACGACGATGTCAAGACTCTCCCTTACCGGGACTTTTTCGATGGACATGACTATATCGACGCTGTCCGTGCTGGGAAGATCAAATCGGGCGACAATATCCTCATGTTGTCGATCGATGGCTTTCTCTTCCACCTTGCAGCATAGCGTCATCAGTTCATATTCAAGCAACCATTTAAACCTTGTAGAAACGGTGTATAAACCATTTGAGCTCACCGGCACAACAAAAGGCAACGGAAACCGTTAAAACCGCGTATAAACGTTTGTACATGGAAACCGTTGGAGCCTTAGATCCAGTAGAATAACAAAATGGGGGCCAGATCTGCATTATGAAATTGAGGAGATGCGTCTACGTGCGTCTACATACGTAGTCGACACCGCGTAACCAGACATAGCCGCATATACACCAACATCACAGCGTACACATACATAGCGGACGTAGAGATCAACACATGTCGCAGCACGTAGAACAACGTACACCTGGGTGTGTCTACACATGAAATAGAAGCAGCTCCACTTGAGTTCTAGGCGGTCAAGACCGAACCAAGACTTAAGTTCTCGTAGGACTTAAGTTTTCCGCAGGGCGCCTGCATGGCAATATGCGCCCCTCAGCGATGGAGTAACTTGAGTTACATATAGATGGAACTTAAGTTTTCCCCCAACTTAAGTCCCGTCGACGTCTTAAGCTCTATGAAACACTTAAGTTGTATGTGTGGCTGAATGCAATGAATTAAAAACTTGAGTTACACCCAAATATCACTGTAGCTAATATAACGATGAGCAGCGCGAGAACACCACCAACTGGGGACTCGCCCGCGGCGTGCAGTGCCAATGCGCGTTCGTCAGCACGGCGTATATGCGCGACGTCACCGGGCCGTTCCTGTCCCGCATCCCTGTCCTCACATAGGTGCGACACGGCTCGGCTCGGGACGGGGCAACGAGGAGGGGGCAGCAAGCAGGAACAGGAAGCAGGAGGGGGGGAAAGGGAGGGCGAAGAACAAGGCGGATGGAAAGGAAAGTCACACCTTTGGCTCTTCCTTTTCATACGTTCTTTCGTTTGATTTGGTGTTCTCGGTAGGGCTGCGCATGGTTTGCGTGGAAAATGTGGGCAGCACTGGGTGTCGTGGGCAGATCAGCCAGCAGAGAATGACAAGTGCTAGCTGCATACGTACTGTACCTCTTTCAGCACCCAATTCTTGCCACTGAACACAATCCCATGTCTTATAACATGTCACAAGTCAGCAAACCGAGAAGACGGTGCGCGATAATTAAACGTACCCCAATTCACTCGTGAGGACACTGCTGGTCGAGTCATGCGCCGGCGAACAGCTTTGGAGAACTGGATGGGAGCGATGAGCGAGCGATGGCATCATGTTACATGTAGGATCACCGTGAATGCCACCGAGCATCGAGCCATTCAGACGCGAGTGGGGACGAGGGAGACATGGCGACAAATATATCGGACTCACCAAGGATGATGAGAGAGTGGGGACGACGAGGAGCATTGACACAGGTGGCATAGAGAGATGGTGGGAGGGGAAGAGAAGAGCAACGTGACACTGACAGTCAGTCGCCGTCAATATTAATTCTCATTGTCTGCTGATCAAACTTGAAGCGCCGATCACTTCTCGTCTTACTCCTGACTTCGACCTTCATTGACACCACTTATCATTCAAGCCTCCCACCCATTGCCTAAGACTGTCTGCCCAAGGCTGACTTCGACTTTGGGTCAGCATCGGTGTATTCTTGGGACTTGGCCTTCACGTCCCACAACTTGGTGGCACACTGTACGTGATTTCAGATTTCTTCCCCGTGCTCTCTCACTGCATTCAGACCCCCCCATAGGCACAGATGTGCCCACCTTCACCGATCTCCGCCTATGGATTGCCCACCCAAGCCGACGTTGGTCCACATTAAAAGGCATTGGCCAACTTTGGTCTGGCATCCCTACCGAGGCAAAGCCTGCCCACCTTGGCAGATCTTCGCCGATGGTGGTGTGCCTATCATGGCCGACCCTGGTCGGCCTGGGTCCAGGTTGGTGGCAGTCTGAATTAGGCTGCCAATTCGCCTTAGTTGTATTGGTAATTACTGTTTCTACCTCCTGCAACTCTCCTGGCACATAATCTTAGCATATCTTTCATTGATGTCCACAATAATCATTCGGCAATCAAGCATTTCTTTCAATCTGTCCAACCCGTGGCTGTGGTCTTCCCTTTTGTGTATGTGTGAGAATGGATTAAAACTAGTGTTTGGATTGAGAATGAGGACGAACCATGCTGGTTATTGAATTTACCCAGCTAGGCACATCAGCCCATGTGAGTCTATGTGTGCCTAATCTGGTCAGAATACCTAGACCAACCTTGGCAGGGATGGGCAGGTGGATCAGCAGGGGTCGGCACACTGATCTGCCTACGCATCTGCCTATCGGGATCTGGCAGACCTGTGCCTACGGGGGGGTCTGAACAGTGTCTTCTGTCGTTGCGGGGTGCCTGTGGAAAACCTTCCACGAAAGGCAATGTAGACTGTCATTTGTGGCTTGATTTGGCCTGGGACGCCACGGGCGTCTTTCATTCGCGTCATTTTCTATACATGCCACCTGCGTTTGCGTGTCATAAATCTTTTTATTTTCTATTCGCATTTTCATTTTCATCTTACTGATTAAACCCAGTGTTTTCAAGACTGTACCCGGTGTGTACTTGTGCTCATTTCAATCTTGGGGAGAGTTTCATTTTCATCTGGCTGACTCCACTGATTCTTTCCGGCAGTTCAGTATGCGCTTGATCGGTTGTGTTCATTTTCAGTATCCAGTGAGTTTAATTTTTTGATTTAATTTCGCTTTTCACTCAAGCTGACTCCTATTTCCACATTTCAGTTAGTATGTTGTCAAAAGTACGACTAAACCGAAGACATAGAGGTACAATTTTTATTTGTTTTATCATGTGGAACCAAGCTCAAATCGTCTCAGAACTTAATTTGGGCCGGGACTTCAGTCTCAAGGCTCGACTCGAGTTTCTGCGGAACTCAAGTCCGTGTGAAGAATGTAGAACTTGAGTTCACAGGGGACTTATGTCCGGGACTGCAGTCTTGAGTAATTGTTACAACTGAACTGCAATGGCGAACTCAAGTTCTGGTTGTCTGCCTGCAAGTCTTAAGTTCTGAACAAGGTAGGCGTGCATCGTTTTTTTTTTTTTTTTGGAGCATTGAATAATGAGACTCAGTCTGCAATGCATTCCAAGTTCATCCGCTTGGGTAACCGATTTTTAATCAGTAGAAGCCGGTAAGTTGTCCGTCGGGAAATGCCAATTATGCACAATTTTCAGAACTTAGTGTGGGACTTCGACCAAGAATTGTATTAACCAATTCCACGCTTTGAATATATACCCACTAAAACCCGATCTGACCGTATCCAGTCATCCGGCAACGAATCTTCGTCCCAAAGGATGCCACTCTGAAGTGACAGGCGAATAATGGTGGCCGAAGATTTAACCACAACAGCTGCATCGAGAATGTCATTCAACGGCCCACACCTTCTGCCGCGTGTCCCGAGTCTCCTCCAGACATCAAGGACTATACACATAGTTGAAGCTCGTGCCGGAATGGCTCAAAAAAGGTGATTTTAAACTCATCTACAAGCTCTATTTGTTACACAGCGACAGTAATTCCCACAAGTTCAAAGTATTCGACCGAAGGATCGTCCTGTATGCGGCTTTACCTGATGCCGGTGTTTAAACTCAGATTCAACACGAAGCTACTATTCCTGTGTCTCTGTCTACGCACCTTTTTTCAGCCGTTGGGTTCCCGTGTCGTGTTTGATCTTCTAGAGGTACTCAACCCTGTTCCTATGTTCCATTTAGATCCTTGAGAGGCTAACCTGTGTTGATATGCTGACTTAATTTTTGCCTTTTTATGTTCTGTTAGCTCTTCCGCGGCGGGTACGACTTACACGACCTTGTGCTCGGCTGATAAGGGTATAGAGGGGTCCAGGGACGATGGTGTTGCTATATATAGTGCGTGTACATCGGGATACTTCCTGGAAACCGGCGTTCCTGAGCGGGACCGTGCCGTGTAATTCTACCTACCTACCTACCAGGTATTTAATACCATTTGGCTCTTGAGGGCGAGGCGACCGAAGTGGATTTTATTCGTATATAGACGGTCGCGCTTTAATGCAAGGTCAATCCCCGCTACCCAACGATTATGAAACTCGGTGCGTGCGTGATGTTCGTCCCTGTTATTGAACCGTCGTTCGTTCCGCAATCTCCAAATTAGGTGCATGGAAGAGCTAATGAGGATGGCAAATAATCTTTGCTTGTGTGGCATTGATTTTCCTTTCGTGGATCTGAACTTTACTAAGTTACATCCGAGAAGCAAGCCCCAGCTTAATCTTGGCCAATGGTCATACTAGGCGTGCATCGTATAGGGTTCTACAGTGTACTGGCCCTAACTTAAGTCCTACAACATCTTAAGTCTTGATTCGGTCTGGACCGACTACAACGTAAGTGAAGCTAATGATTTAGTTGTCTACACAGGGTGGGGACACAGTGTGGCTTGTGTTGTCCCATGAGTCACGACTTCAGAGCCTTCGCCGCAGCAAGACCGGCCCGGAATTGGGAGCGGAAGTCTGAGAAACTATTGGCTGCGGAAGGCACATGGTCTACCCAAACGTGAGAGATATGGCTGCGGGGCAGCGGGAGGTACAAACTGCGCATGCTGCGGTGATTCCCGAGAACTTTGAAGAACGATTAAAAAGTTTCGCCACTTTGGATCCCTCAAAGCTCTATCCTCTGAAACGATGATCGAATTAAAACCCCTGCCCCTCCCAGCGAGCGCAGATGCCTCAAAGTTCACCCAATTTGGACGAGAGGTTTCTGGAGTCGACCCGGCCAACCTGACGAGCGAGCAATTCGGAGAGATCCGTGAAGCGCTATATAAGGTGCGTTGTGGCTCGGATTGCCTACATATATCTGACAACTTACCAGCACGATGTCTTGGTATTTCGGAATGCGGCGCTGACCCCCAAGCAACAATATGCTTTGACGAAGGTAGGTTGCCCTCAAGCTATTGTATATCCTACACTCACCCGAGGAACCAGGCGTTCGATCCTGCATCGGAGAAGGACGGACACAAGGAGCGCACCAAGAAGTCACTCCTCGGCCCCTTTATACCGATCCCTAGCGTACCACAGGTACAACTCATTGGAAACGGCACCGTGTACGATCACGAAGGCATCGAGGAGGCGAAGCTCAAGCACCGCACCCACAAGACCTTCCACAAGACAATCGTTAGCCCCGAGGATGAGGCTGCCGGCGCGACGCGTTTCTACCGCTGGGACATTGCCGCCGCACTTTACGAGATCTCCCCGCCGCGTGTGACAACGCTCTACGGGCTGCGCATCCCCGCAGGCCCACGACAGGTGTGCCGCTACGACGACGGCACAGGCGATGAGTTGCCTGTCCCTCTGACTAGCACCGCGTTCGTCTCGGGCAAGACGATGTTCGCACTACTGCCGCTGCAGCTAAAGAGCCTCGCCGTCCGTGCGCGTGTGAAGTATGCCCCGCATCCATGGGTTTGGATGACCCCCGCGCACGCCAAGTCGACAGGGCTCGGTATGGAGAGCGAGGGGCTCGAGGTAGCGTATAGCGAGCTGCCGGCGTGGAAGGAGGAGAAGCGCAATATCTTGCCGATGGTGTGACACCTTCGTTGGTACTGTTCTACACTGACCAATGTACTTGATGCAGGTGTGGAAGACCCCGATCACGGGCGAGCTGTCGTTCCAGGTCCACGGGTGTGGCGCTGCAGAGATCCTCATCGACCCGCTTCCCGCAGATGCGGCACCCAAAGGGGCCCTGTATCCCGACGGCGCACACCTCATGGACCTCGAGGAGGTTCGCGAGCTGCTTTATAAGATGCAGCGTCCCGCCATCGCGCCACAGGTGCGTCTCATCCCCTTCCACACCACCTCCATTCACACTTGGCCTCAATCCCCCCCATAAGATTGTCTACCCACACGACTGGTACGTCGCATCCCCTCGCTCACAACTGACACGTATAAATGAGCTTCAGGCACGAAAACGATCTCATCCTTTTCAATAACGGTGGCGTGATGCAGAGCGATGTCGGTGCGCTTGGGCCCGACCAGATTCGCGTGTTCCACCAGTGCAGCCTCGCTGGGTCGGATGACCCGGCGGGCCGAGTGCGGAAGACGTGCGCAAGTGGGAGTGAGTGGTGGAGAGTGGACACGGAGGACGAAGAGCAGCAGTGCTGTGGATTGCGAGAAAGGGGTCAAACTGTAAACAGACTGAAATGGTAAGATTTTGGCCGCCAGATTGTGAAGGTCAAGCAACCACGAAGAAACAGCAGAATAAATCAAGCAATATGGGTCAACACATAGACTCTCCTTTCATAGCCCCTCAGTTCCACCTCCACGGCAAGACCATGAGAAGAGTTCCCTGGATAATTCCCGAACAATAGTGTGTGCCTGGACCATTCGGCGTTCGCAGGTAGAGCGAATGAGACGTTCCAAGCAGTGAAATTCAACAGAAGTTACAGAGAGGAGTGACCAAAAGAGTAGGACTAGGACTGCCCCAGTCCTATGGAGTAGGACTGAGTCCTATGGAATAGGACTCACTGCCGTATCAGACAGCGGATGGCAGTCGTCGCTTGAAATGACCGTCATCGCTTGAATGACAGAATGACAGATATCGTGGGCATGCCGTACTTTCTCTGATAAACGACCATCTCGGGGCTTGCTGTGCACTGAATTGGTGTTGGATTCAGAAAAGACTTTGCAAGCAAGGTATTTGGGATACTTTGAGTCGGATCCCATCAAAATGTCGGATGCCAAAACTAAACGGCGAGCACATTTCTCAAAGATACTACCGCCTTCCGAAAAGGTAATTTCACACGTGCTGAAAGATTGGCTTTGCCGTGCATTCAATTGGTGTTGGATGTGGAAAAGACTTTGTGGGTAAAGTATTTGGATGCTTTGCGTTGGATTCCATCAAAATGTCTTGGCAGATGTCATCATCCGCCTTAAATCAATCCTTGGGCTGGACTCGCAAGAGGAGATCGACGCCATGGTATGCATTCTGCGCAAGTCAGACGCACCCGAAGGTCCAGCGTAAGTTGTGGCTCTCTTCTGTTGATTTGGGCTAATTTCCCTTCAGAGTGGTACCTTCAGAAGCAGTGAAATCCATGGTACCTTCCTTCTGTCAACGCGCATCTCTCGAAAGTCTCGCGGGGTTCACCGCTTCAAGGTGCCAGATATGAGTGGAGTAAAGAGTCTTATTTTTTCCTATTTCTCACGGAGGATGGAGCAGATGACCCCAACGACGAGCCGGAGCAAGAACTGGACGAGGATATGGCCCAGCTGGACTATTTTCCCTCAAATCCAAACGGTATGTTGAACTGCTGACTTATTGTTCATTCATTGAGCCTGATCAGATCCGATTTTCGACGATCTTATGCCCGTCGACACTGCCTTGCCACCTCAGGCTCCCGCGGAACATCCGGCCGAGCCACTCTTCCACTGGAGCACGGGCTTTATGCTCGATCCCGCACTTGAACCCAACTATCATGGTAAGCACGCTTGTGTTGATGCGAGATGCACAACTTACTCGGCAAAGTCCTAGGAGGGTCGGATGATCCTGTGGCTTCATCGGCTCCCAACTACAGCGCTTCTGGGTCCGACTACGTGCCTTCGCTGCCACCAGCACCACCACCGCCGGCGGATCAATCGACGGAGACTTCCGGGCCGTCTCGAGCGCGACGTTGCAAGCGTGAGCCGGAGGTGGATCCTGCAAATGAAGTTGAAGGGAAGCGAAGTCGAACAGCATCGAGGCGCGCAAGGGGTGAAGAAATTCTGCAAGATAAGATTAGATAGTGTGTGTAACATTACTTCATCGATGTCAACAATATACACGCGAGGGTTAGCGAGAATGATCATGTTAAGCGATTGAACGTAACAATCGGCCGAGATAATGGGACTGAATCCTATTCCATTGGACTGAGTCCTATTTCATAGGACTGGGGCAGTCCTAGTCCTATTCTTCTGGTATATACTCAGTTACAGAACCAGTGCACGCTAGTTCTTGTACGAGCGTGTCGCACACCCGCTTCCTGTGATCTGAGAGATCAAGCAATATTCCGAATTTTGATGGTATCTGCACGCCGCGCACAAAATGCCTTTCAAACTCTTGTCGAATTTCCGCGGACAGTCGAAGGATGGCGTGTTTGGCCATGTTAATCTCAGACACCAACGGCGTTTTGCAACCTCGATCTTACTTCCACATTAATTTTTGAATCCTCGAGGCCTTTGGCCCCTTTCCTTGTGCCTGGCTATTTGAAAGACTCGATATACCCCACAACAAGCGGGTCATTACCTCAAACAGAGTATCCCAAAACCTCGTAGAAGTACTTATTCCATTCTGCCGATGTGCTATCTTACAGTATAAGAAATCTCGTCCCGGTCTTCCGGACTGCCAACTGAAAAGCGCCATTGAATTGTCTCAAAATATCGCCCGCCGAACAAGAGCGCAGGCGGTTGCATTTCGCGGTGTGATGTGCGCGGAGAAACTCAGTCGATCAGTGATTTTCAGGGATCCTACATTGTTCCTACTGTACTATTTCGCTCAATTCGTATGTCACGCGTCATAGGGCTCGAGATTTAAGAATATTTTCGAACCTGTCACGGGTCACCGAGGGGATGTTCGAATATGTCAAAAAAGCCACAAAATCGGCAAAAGAAAACGGCAAAAACATCCAGTTTTCGCGCGCACAGCGCGTTTTGCTTGTTGACGAGGTAACGAGAACCTTTCTGGACCTTCAGAACATCAGGAAGAACACCTGTTGCACCGAGAGCTGCGAGAATGGCGCAAAAAAGGACTACTATAATCCAATAATTGATCTAGGTGTTTTGTGGACATAAGTTAGCAACCTGTCCATACTTTCAAACTGGTTCTATGGTTAAATTGATTCTCTAAGAATGCCGGGATTTACAAACTTTTTTTTCAGTGTCACAGCCGGCCCGGCGGATTTACGAAGACCCAAATTCGAATTTGCGAGTCACAGGTCACTGGTACAGTAGTCCACGGCTGCGGGTGCCGCTAATATCCCCGAAACTCGTGCGCGCGATCAGTGCCTGTAAGTCCTAATTCTTAATTGCTAAATTCCGTCTCATCTCTGCCTCGCGTGCGCCCTTTGTAATCGTCAGGGCTTTCTTGACCATTTGGCCTTTAACTACTATGCATATTCTGGTGTGGTACTATTCATATTGCAGCTTAATAATATTCCAATTAATACCTTCGTATGGCGGCGCGTGCATCCGAAGTAGCTGGCTGTCGCAATCATCAGCCACAACCTTACGCGCATTTAGGTCCCTCGCGCTTCGTATACGAATTCGTCGGCGCCTGGGGACTGCAGAGTACGATCTCCTCTCTTTCGTTGGTCTATACTTCCTAGCCCAATGGTACGCCACCTCCGACCCCTCCCACTCTCCCATCCCAGCCAAACCATTCGACTTTGCACCTTCCCGCCTGCGTCTGAATCGCACAACACCTCATAATATGCGCAGGCGGCGCCTCCGCCAGGCGCGGCGGGGGGGTCCGAGTCGTCTGAATCTGACCCTGACGGGTAACGAGCTGCGCTACCAGGCCGTCGTGCGGGCGCCCAAGGCGGCTATAGCGAAGATCGGCGGACCAAATGCCCTTGCGTGCGTTTCCGCGCATATGACCCAAACGAGGGTCGATTGAATTACTAAATATCGGGTCTCGTTACCTCGTACAGGATCCCTGGCGGCGATTCCCCGGCGCCACAGAGTGCTGCGAGTTTGCCCCCGGGCTTTTGTGCCCGTTCCCAGTGTATCGTGTCGGTGCGCGAATCAGTCGTTTTGAGTCCACGCGTCTCGTCTAATAAGCTGCCGCTTTCAGAGACGATGGGGGATGGTGGTGAATCCATAAAATCTTCAAAGGATGCCCGATCAGGATAACAATTTCCTCTAGGCAAGTACTTCTGCGGCCTCGAGCGCGCGACCCAGCATCCCAACTGCGTCAGCTACTCGATGGGCGTCAAGCGCCAATCCAGCTTCGAGCAGGAGGTGCTGAGACAGTCGCGTGATTGTCAGGTCTACGGTGTTCCTCCGACTTCTGGGACTGTTATTTGAGGCGATTCGTAGTTGCCAGCAGAGGCTCCATCTGTAAATTTATGTCCATTTATCAATAGCCTGCCTATTCAGATCCAGTGTGGATGAGAGCAAGATTTCGTGTTCCTACTGTGCTCTAGCTGCGTTCATCGAATCCCTCAAATGCCGCAAGAACACTGGGCTCATGTGCCTGGATACGATCCTCAACTTTCCGCCTGGCATGCCGGGATGAGGGAGTTCAATAATGCGCTCGGCGCCGCGCTCGGTGGACATCTCTGCATCAAGAGCGGTGGGATCATCAAGGTTCACCTCTACGGTAAGACCTTTCTCGGCGGGAGTTGCAGCAGAACCTGGCTTGCATATCTTCTTGTGAGCGGGCCATTCCTGACGAGTACATATTTCAGGGCGCGCAACTCACACTTGGATGGGAAAGATGTCTTACCTTCTTCTGGCATTCCTTGGAGCAGTAGGACGGCTTTACCTCAGCCGGACATTTTCCACCGCAGCGCAGCAGCGCCGTCTTGCTGGTCCCCTCCACCCCACATCCTTTTGCGGCGCATTTGTACGAGTTGGGAGCCTTGGCGACCTTGGCGGACCGTTTCCTGTCTTCTTCAGCCATCTCCTCCTCGCGGTTGTCGAATGCACGCCAGAGGTACTTAAAGATGCGATAACGAGGGGAATTACGTATATCGGTGTTGTACTGCGTCGCTGAGTGCGTCAGCACAGATGTAACCCACAACGCATTTGGGCTGACGAGACCGCGGGAGATCGAGGCATCGGCGTACACCGCAGCGGCATACAAGTGATCATTCGCAAGTTTGATGTCGTTTCTGCGCCGCGCTGCCTCGTAGAGCTCAGTATGGACAAACACCGCGCACGACAAGGCCTTCGCGAGAAGCTCGTCGGAAACATCATCGCAGGGATCCTCGCTGTCTGGGTTGATGATAGTGTCCAGGCAAGATAAAGCTAGATCCAGCTTTTTAGCAAAGCCTGCGCACCCGCTGATGCGTCTATTGGTTTCGCCAGCGGTTATTACGCTGTAATCAAGTATAGGATATGAATGAACCAACCTGATCGCAATCTCGAGCCGCTTCTCTCCATCGCGATCCGCTGCGCCGTGAATAAGACTGGTCCCAGGATTCGCTACAAGATATTTGGAACACTCGATGACTGCGCTGCGGAGGTCGCGCGAGGCGATGTGGTAGTCAACAAGGGACTCTTTGACTCGCACGTATTCCTCTTGGCCTTCGTAAAAGGGAACATCGTCCGGGAGCTTGAAGAAGGAATCTTCGATAACTTGTGGTCGCATTTTCGCTGGCAATAGCGTTGTGGTGATCACTGCAAGCGGTGAGTGAAGATCTTCTGATGTGTAATATTTGTGCGGTGCCGGCATCCGGCACTCACGGCCCGACCCATGACGTGGGGTTTTCTCTGCATCCAGTAGGCGTTGACACTTCATTATTCTTCCGATAGGCCCCGTGAAGCTCCCGCCAAGGATTGTCCGCAAAAAATAGCAGATTTCGGCCAGAAAAATCCTATTTTTTGGCGATGTTTGGGCCTCAAAAATCCTATATCGGACAAGGCTGTTCATGTACTCCGCCCCAAAAAGCGCATTTTCGGTCCTTTTTTTTTTTTTACAAAATTTTCGCTCCCCAGTTGCTCCCCAGCGCCGTTTGCGTGTCAGAGCAAGTTCCTACACCAGAATTATCCAGATTTGGATTGGGCATCGGTCCTGAGCAAATTGGACTCAAATACCCCCAAAATCACCTCGGCTTCTTAATTACCTAGTGTAGTTTGCGCCGTTAATCGAATCTCTCTCTCTCCCCCCCCCCAAAATCACCCATTTTGGGCCTGAAAAATCCTATCTGCGGACAAGGCTTCGCGATTTTTGGCCTAAAAAATCCTATTCTCGGACAAGGAAATCCGAAATTTTCGCCCTGAAAAATCCTATTTTCCGGACAATCCTTGGCTGGAGCTTCACGGGGCCTCTTCCGATGCCACGTTCTAGTCTCTTTGCTGTCTCGTCGGTCTGTACTACATCGCCCAATGGTACGCGGCCTCGAAGCCATTAATATTCGAATCTCCCAAGCCATTCGACTCTGCCGCACCTGAATCGCACGACACCTCACACGCTGTGTCGCCTCCGCCAGCGCGGAGTCGGCTGAATCTGACGTTGGCGGGCAATGTACTGCGGTATCAGGCAGTCGTGCGGGAGAGGAAAGCGGCCATACAGAAGATCGGCGGACCCAATGCGCTTGCGTGCGTTTCCACTTTACTGTATGACGAAGAGCGGCCATTGAATTGTGTCTCGTACATGTGCAGAATTCCCGAGCCCCACACGACTTCGTACTCGATCTGGTATCAGTTTGCCCCCGCGTTCTCATGCCCGTTCCCGGTGTACCGTGTCGGTGCACATTCCATCGTTTTGAGTCCATGCCCCGTCTGACACGTCGCGTTTAGGAACCATGGCCAGTAGAATCGCCAAACAATCCTCATGACGATGATGACCCGTCCCTCCGTGAATTAGAGGCGAATACGTCTGCGGTCTCGAGCGCGCGACCCAGCATCCGAACTGCGTGGTCTACTCAATGGGCGTGGAGACCAAGTCCAGCTTCGAGCAGGAAGTATTGCCACAGTCACAGGATTGTCAGGTATACGGTGCGTTCTGCACCTCACCTTATACTTTCCCCTGTCAGCGCGTGGATCACACGATCTCCGTCTCGGAATGTGGGCCGGAGCTGCGCGGGCACAACAGAGTCAACGCGCGCGCCCATTTTTATCCATACAAGATCGGCGCGGTGGATCGGCACGATGCGGATCCGAAGAGTACTTCTTGCCGGGGATGATGCGGGAGCTTGGGCATGAGCTCATAGATATCTGGAAGGTACCCTCTCTATTTCTACTCCCATCGTAATATTTTCTGAGTGAGCGTGCACGTAGATCGACATCGAAAGCTGGGAATTCTCCGCGCTCACTGCGATCATCGAGTCGTTCAAGGACAAGCCCCTTCCGTTCGGGCAGATGCAGATTGAGATTCATCTCAATACGAGCCGGTCGTGCGTCCTCCTTCCTCCGAAATTGACTGAGACGACTGATTACGACTGACGTCGCCACGGTTGGAGCCTTTGACAAGTGGTGGACGACGTTGGAGGACACGGGACTGCGCCCGTTTTGGACTGAGACGAATTCATCGGCATGAGTTACTTCCGACAGGGCCCCATGTTGTTGAGGTGAGCGCCATCTTGTATTCGGAAAATTGATCGTTGAAAGACGTGTACAGTGGTGTTCATCAACATACGAGGGAAACACCCGCTTGTCGATGATACTCTGCCGGACTATCCCTGAAATATAGTATACTAATCAAAATGGACCGTGCCGGTCCCTGCTGCTATCGTGAAACGTGATATTGTATTATTTTCAAAACACTTGGCAATTTTCGTTACCGATTACAGTTTTTAATTGCTCTGCTCGCACGAAGACATCGCTGCCTACAATACATATGAAGGATATTCCGGTGTCGTCTACTAACGCATCTGTTAAATATTCATAGAGAACCACTGCAACACTACCGTTCACTACGTTACTTCATAAAACCAAGTCGTGCAAGTACTCACATAAGCGATACTGGGCTCTGGTGCCGGTTATTGACCTCCAGCATGTTGAGCTCGAAGAAATACGCTCGGAGGTCCGCACATTCGAGTTTGGGGAACCAGCTGCTGAAATGGTCTGCGGTCCTCATCTGAGTCATCTCTGGATCGACAGGATGCGTCGTTGGATTCAGCTGGTGGGCAGAGCACGGTATTGCTTTGCCGTCGGGTTCGAAATCCCGTAGTGGTTGAATTGGATACGGGACCTTAGTAGGTCTGCCGCGACGTCAGTTGATCCCCATGGCCATTATGAGGCCACCTCAGGCGTAGCGTTGGCGTCCAAGAGTATGCAGCGCAAGAATGAGGGCCAGGATGGGCCGCATATAAAAGCTTTTTTCGCGAAACTCTGCTGCGAGTCTTGCGGCGCATCGTTCATTGGGCTGGGGGCAGGGAGACCGCATGTCGCCATTTTGGGGGGTCTAGAGGCTGATGGACGAGGAAGAAAAACGAGGCGAAGAAGAAGAAGAATCGAAATAAAGTCAAACACTTGCCATCAAATGCTACAACATGCGAGGTGCGAGCACTCTATTGTTGTAGCGTCTGTTTATCAGAGACTAATCAAATGCGCCACAACGGCAACCATGGACCTTGAAGAGTAAAATTTCCCACATCCAAATGAATATTCACGCTCAGTAGGATTACCCCGATATCTGGCGGAAAATTAGGCAAGTGGAGAGTATTGTGGCCGAATTGTGTCCTGATCTCGCCGAATTTAGTTTCAGTGTTGTGAAAGTAGAATCGCCAGGTTGATTTTGCAGGGCTGAATATCCGTTCAGTGGTAGACGAGTGTGGAGATTGAGTATATTATTAAGTCTCCTACAAACTCGTCAGATCTCAAAATACCAAAACGAAGCTGCAAGAAAATTCCACCTTCGTCTTAATTCTCATTCCATCATCAGTCTACTAACGACGCAGGTGGTAATGAGAGTAATGGCAACCTAATGAATCTCCGTATTTTCCTTGTCCGTCGTTTCGATTAAATCCAGCACAAGAGCTTCCACCTGCGAGTACTCGAGTCCGTTTATGCCGTTCGCGATCCGTGCCAAACCATCAGAAAATTGGGAGCTCGTCGCGTGGAGGGGAAAGATGGCGTTGCTCCAGCTTGTCCCATGGCCAATGCGGATTGCATGGAGCGTCAACCGTCCACCGGCACGAGCCAAGCGCCCCCAATGAGGAATCTGCATTGACGGGCCTATATTGGTCTGCGGCAAGATGGACAATTCGACTCCAGTGGTGCAAGTGTAGTCAAAAGCGACGAAGAAAGGTGTGCCCGGATATTGCGTCATAAACTTTAGCATGTGAATGGCGATTCCAAACCGCAAACGTTGATAGTCTGAGTGCAAGAGCGCGCGGATGAAGGACCTCTCACGGTAGTGGAGGCCGATCTCGGCATATGCTAAATTTTGATCAGATATTTATTTCGTCGAGGAACCAAAGAAAGGACAAACTGAGGTGGGCAGATAGAAGGACGCGGCACTCGTCCCGGTGTCCATCTATCCAGTCCGTGCGCTGGCATTCACGTGAACAATAAGCGGCTGTGTGGCAGACTGCACAACGTCGGAAAAGTTCTCTTTTGTCAACTTTGTCGCACTAACGATCATTTAGTGAGTCCTTGGAAACGAAACGTTGTCAGACCCACTGACGCACCTCTATGTTATAGCATGCCAAAGACGATGCTCTACCCGATGCTTCCCAACTATCTAAAACCTTGACTCGTTCGTCCACCAAGGCCTTCAGAGCGCTCCAATGTCCGTATAATACCGAACGACAGAATTCTTGGCTCCGGGACAGCGTTTCGAGCTCGGAGAAAGACTTCTTCATCTCCGCAATGACGGCGTAAAACACCAGGGTCTGTGGCAGCACAGTCCCCAGAAGCTCGGGATATTTCCCCGCGTCCGATGCTATGGCCATTTTCGCACTCGAAGTGATGATACGTCGGAGTAGGCCGGCCTGAAGCGCCTGCGCCGTCCACGGATATCCCGGGGATATGTTCAGATATTTGATGAGGGTACCAAGGCAAAGCTCGACCTCAACCGGCCGATCCGGAACGCCTTCCGCGGGCGGCGGGATACCATCTATGTCGAGTGCTGACACTAAGGAGGCGATGATTCCGTGTGCGAGGAGGTACGCGACAAAATCAGGAGATATTCTGGATACGTCGCTCAGAAAGAAGAGGACTGGAGTGATAGAGCTGACGGCCATATCGGATTTCGAGCTCGCCACAGCCTGGGATATGTTTTTCGTCAACGTAAGGGCGAGCGCTTTATAGCTGCCTCCACAGCCATCAACAACTTCCGCCAGGTTCTGAGGGTCGTTCATATCGGACAACGCAAGCAATGGGAGTCCTATAACCGCCAACGTCGCTGGGTCGTCCGCTATATAGAAGGTGTGCACCAGGGCTGCCCAGGCTGCTGCGAGTGTACGCCGGACCCCTTTTGTCGAAAACATTACCAGGCAGGTTTGAGGATGCTGGCCGAATTTCAGGAGAATATTGGATTGCGATACATGTATGGACACCGCTTCAGAAGGGGTGAGCGCAGGAAAGCATTCGGAATATAATCGGAGGAATTCCATCCATTTCCAAAGTCGGGGCCAAAGATCTGGCGTAGCGGCAAGAGGAAACAGCGGATTGCGTACTATGTAACACAGGGAAGAGAATGTGTTGATGATATTTTCTATGCATGGCAGCCGAGTCGAAAAATCCGCGATATTATCCAGAACATCGAGGGAGGGGATCCAAGACGGATCCAGATTCGCATAGAAGACGGGCAGTAGACCAATGGCTTCATCGTCCGTTAGACTTCGTACCACGGCATTTACTTTGGCGATGTCTTTCAAGGAGCCATTTATTGCTGCCAAGGCGACCGGCTTTGAGATGATGAGCTTGTAAAGATGAAATGCAAAGGGGTGGTCCTTACACGGAGGGAATGGCGAAGCCTTGAAGTACTCCGTGCATGAAGGGCGGAGTGGATTGTGGTCATGGTAAGTGGTCAACCTCCGGCTGATGGTCCTGTGTGATGCGTGATCGCGTTGCAACGCGATCCACGAGGTGATGGGCAAACATGAACATACTTTTCGACGAGTCGAGTGAGGGATAATTTATCTCTCGGCGACGGCGGCGCATTCCTTCCCTTTCCTTCTGCGCAATACTTAAATGAAAACTACGATCCTCGATGTCCCACATCAATTCAAAATTGCAATTGCATCAGGGAAAACCTCCCCCGGTAATTTTTGCTATTTTGTCGAAAAATTTCTTTGCCCCAAAAAAATTTTGGAAATTTTGAAAATTTTGTCAAAAGATTGCATAAATTTGAGTTGAATTGCCCTCAATCATGTCATATTTTGTGTACATTTCAAAACCTTGCATATTCTTTGGCAAATTTTGCAAAAGTTTAGTTCAATGCAGAGTAAATTTAGTACTGTGTCAAATACCAATATGTTGATGGCTCCGA
>JARJLF010001962.1:0-54577 GCA_029378395.1 Mycena leptocephala | reverse complement strand
TGCGAGAAACACTCATCCATGCGTCGTTTCAGGCGACGCGTGTAGAACGAGTCAAAGTCGGAGTTGAGTGGGGCGTAGCCATCTCGCGCATGAGATGGCGGTATGCGCCTGGGTGAAAGCGCTTTCCCAAAAAATCGCGAATGTGGCCCAGACATATTAGGATTAGGTAGCTGGGCCGCATTTAAATAATAATAATCAAGAGGAGTCGGGCACACAAACCTGATATACGTTGAAATGACAATATAATATGGTGGTTCTTGCGCAACATGCACCAAAGACGTCCCAGGGATATGCTCGCTGACATGGCGGTACTCCTCGTTCGCGCAATGGCCAAATTCGGAGTGCACAGTGTTGAAAACCTGTTCGAGTCGGAGGACCAGAGGAAATTCGAGACCAGCTTTGGGAGAGCTATACTGCTCGTTCTCGTGTAAAATAACATCCTCAGAGTCAGAGTGATTGAGGACGAGAGCGAGAGCGCTGGCGTCGCAGTCGGAGGCGTGCGCTCTCAAACGGGAGCATCAGCCTCAGACAAAGCGGAAAGATACGAAGCCGCAGTTTTTGGTGCCAAAGTCGACGAGCTCTTTTTCTTGAATATAGAGGAGTCGGCGACATGTTGCTAAGAGCCATGGGCGATGTAGGGAGAAGCCGGCATCCTGGAGGGAGGCTCGCAAAAGCAAATCGGCGGTCAATTCACTTATAAGCACAGTAACGTAATGGTACGCATATTGATCACTTGGTCGGCCCGTTTGCTAAGTACCAGAAATATATGTTACAAAGAGATTATTTGTTAGTAGCTACTGAACCATGGGCTTAGTCCAGCCGTAAATACTACTTTCCACATGGCGCGTATTAGTTGTACAGGAACGTATCGACAAAGCACGCTATCATAGCTATGTTTGGTTCCAAAAGCCAAGGGAAATTAAATCAACCTATAAACATTATCGTGGTCTTTGCACGACGGAAGCAAGAGTGCTGACAGTTTTCAAGACGGAGATCCGTCCCAACGCTCCGCCACCATGCGCAGCGCTTGGGGTAGTCTTCGGTACGAACAGCCATGGCGCTGCTCGGCGCCGTAACGTTGTTGCCGAGTTAGGGACCATGAAGCCACCTTCGACGCCGGTCCCAGGTGGGTGACCCAGGGATGGCGAACGTGTTGGGGTCCAGCGTCCGCGCGAAGCTAGACCACCACGCAACGGCCTGGCGCGCCAGGGCGTCTTGCGAGGGTTAAAGACGGTGAACACCGGCTGGGCGACAGAGGCGCTGGGGCCCGAGTTCGTCCCGTCGTACAAATAAAACAGCTCAGCGCTGCACAGACCGTCAATAAATTTAGCCTGCACAAGAAACGAACGGAAATGAGCTCACGTGTGGGCTGCACCAACATAGGCGCCTCGTGCCGCAAGTAGGTTGGGGTCCGGGCGTCCCAGCGATAGTTGAAAGCGGCTTTCCGCTGACGTTACCGATATAATAATCCCAGCATCCGAGCTGAACGAAATGAGCGGACAGTCGAAGGGTAAAGCTAGCTAACCGACCTCGCTCTCCATGTACGCGTACATGGCGCGTTCCCATTGGGTCGTCCAAGGAGTGGTGTTCGATGCAGGGGGTAAGTGACGAGCATAGCGTCTGTGGTAGCTTTAGACTGGCATGCATGTTAGATATGAATTATGCTTTGCAAATAAAGCGCGTACAGTGCAGATACCGTTTGAGGACGGCATTGACAATGTCGGCGTCCGTGTTTATAGACTGGGGTGTACCGACGAAGATAGAGCATCCTGGCATTGTGACCAGCGAGAATGGGGACTTGAAGAGGTTCAGCATCTATCTTGCTCGTCTCGAGGGAATTGAATGTGACCTTCGTGAATTTCCCAGCGGAGAGAAGCTTGGAGGTGATGTCCGGAATGTAGCCGCCGTCAATTACAGGCTCGTACTTGCAGGTGGAGGGTTTGTTGTTGACAGCGGAGACAATTGCCCCGACTAGGGCAAGAGATCAGTACAACGCGATAATGAATTAATAAGAAATAAACACACTCGAAGCTTTGCGTAAGCAGGCAACTATGTCGGATGCACCGTCGCAACCAACTTGTTTCGTGACATTTCCGAAGCATTGCTCGGTGTGGTCAAGAGTATAGAAAGGATCATTCCCTGAAAGATTTCCGTCAGCGAAATACGAACGACGGTTAGAGTAACATACCGGGGCTCTCGATGACCTAGAACCGAGTGGTTAGACAAAGGTGCAAGAGCTAGGCCAAGTTCACACTCACAGCAGCACGGAATGGCTAGACAGGTGTAAGCAGTTGTTCTAAATATAAGCGATCAATCTTACCGGATTTTTCTCTCCTCCATAAGCAGTGAGATGGAGTGCAACAGATCCGCCTCCCTAACACAGAAAAGGTCAGTATACTGGCGGATGAATTGAAATCCCTAACGTACACTGCTCTCGCCTGCAGGACCAGCCGTTAGTCCAGGGTCGTAGAATACAATTTTTATATGCTAACCTCCGATCGTAACCTTAGTTGGGTCGCCTCCAAAAGCAGCAATATGGCGCTGAATCCACTCGAGACCAGCTCGCTGGTCGAAAAGACCGTTGTTGGGGCCAGAGGTCGGGTTGTTGACTATTGCAGACCCGGAGAGATATCCTAAAAGGCCGAGCTGGCAAAAAGAATTTCATATAGGAACACAGGAAGATGGTTGGAATGACGCGCTTACTCGATATTGCAGACCTATCGCGATGAGGCCTCCACCTGATCGGGCGACCCAGTCGTTTGCGGGGAAACCTGACAGATATTATGATTTGTAACGGACTAGGCGGGGAAATTACCTTGAGCGCTATTATAATAGTGACCCCCTCCGTGCTGTCGGAAAATTAATCCGTCCATTCTGTGGCGTGGGGCAGGGCCGAACGCACGATGTAAACATATACGGGAAGTTTGCTCTTCGAAGTCGCGTTCGAAGGTGTCCAAATATTAAGAGTGACACAATCTAGCAGCCGTCAATTGGACAGCCAAAATAAGCTTACAAGGCAAGTGCAAGATTACGTACCTTCGTTCCCAATTCCCATTACAGCAGGTTGTTGGATGCAAAGAGGTCCCCAATTCCGGGCGTCGACGACATCGTCGTTGCTCAATGTGAATTTTGGAGTTTCGTCCAGCTTCTGCGGAGGCGCAAAGCGAAGATTTCCGACCGGGGGTTTGATATAAGGAATCCCGCCGTAGAAAGTTACATCAGGGAGCGTAGCATTGCCGGCGTATGCGGCATAACTGCAGACACCGCGTCAGGAGTCGGAAATAATTAATGGCAAGAGCCTGAGCTCACCCAAGGTTGACAACTGGGCCCAGCTTGGAAGTTAGAGTGCCAACGAGACCTCGGGGCTCTGCAGCAGCCCGGGAAACGGACGACGACGAGGGCGTAGCAAAGGCCGAGGAAGAGAAAAGAGCGAGAGCAAGAAGTTGGATGGCAAAGTTGTCCGGTAACATGGCGGATGGTTCAACCGAGCCGTTCTGAGGTTCGTCCTTTTTTTCGAGCCTTTATAGTATTGCCGTTCAGGCTCATAGAACACTGTCCGAGTTCACGGGCCGGCAGATCATCTAACGCCTCGGTAAAACTGTCGAGGCACCACCTGGGCGCACCCACTTACATCACGATCCGTGAGATAAATGAAAATTATGTACCTACCGTTCCTAATATATATTCTTGTTTCGAATTGAAAAAAATTAGCGGGCGGTAGGCAGTGACTGTTATCGTTATTCTCTAATGCCTCGAAGCGCCACCCCGAACGCTACGGGTCCGTAGTCGCGCTGTGGCAACGCGCCAAGTTACGTTCAGGAACACACGACGCGTACGCGAAGACGGTAACCGGCCGGCCGTGTCATGCGTTGCTACTTTTAGCTTGGCGCTAGCAGCCGCTAGCACCGAAACGTACTGCAACAGTGCGCAATTGACATTGACCTAGCTGAGCATAATATTTATCCTGAGTCTTATCCTGGAACCACGAATCTTACTCTCACAATATTTTTTAAAAATGAATTGGGCCACAAAGGGACTCGAATTCCGATAACCGACCTTTTGTTTTTTTAAGGGAGGGAGGTGGGGCGTTTGATCCGGATCCTCAGTCTGCAGAACCATTCCAACTGTCAGTGTCAGTCGTTGAACTTGTTGAACCCACGTATGGATTCTTATTACGGATTCATTACGGCAGCTCGATAATTGAACCGACTCTCCTCGACTCTACAAGACACTATACTACCTGGATTTTTCCACAGCCTACCTTCGACGGAATGACCGCTCCATTGAAAAAAAGTCTGGGAGATGGGATCAATCATAAGGATTATCTTTGGTTCGAGATAGAAGCTCAACATTTACTTTTCCTTATTCCATCGGAATCCATCCTACTGTTTCCGGTGAGTGAGTGCGGGGTGTCGGCAATCGTCCTGCAAATCCTCTCATCACGGTCAGGCGAGTTGGGGCAACTCCAGGCACCAGTTTCTGAGGATTGAACACATGGTAAGTACTATGCGCCCGGCTTCAGTTCGGTGTACAAATAAAAACGAGCGGTGTCCTTGGATCTCCACCTTCCCTCTCTCTCATGGCGGCCAACAACAAAGCCAGCATATTCCGTATAATGTAAGTATCTTGTCTCGCGACGTGAATTCCGACCGACGCTGCTGCGCACAGTTCCTTTACTCTTGCTGGCGGAGACATCCTGCAAACGATTCCCGATACTTGGAACCTGTACGGAAGGTCATGGAAGAATCACTCCCTCAGCCCAGTTTGTTTCTTCTATGCCTGTGCTCGCTAGTGAGTCATGATATCAGAGAGAGGACCAAGCCTGAGCGCGCAATTAGTTTGACGATAATTTCTCTCGTCACGAATGGCATAGGTCCGGCCCGCCTCGCCTCTTATTCATTTCTTCTAACGTCGAGCGTGTAATTCAAGGCTTCTACGGAACCCATTTCACCGACGCGACGTGTAAGCCCTTCTACATGGTACCGAACGTCACTGCGAGTACGTCCCTTGGCTTCATGTCATTTCTCCGCGTTTACATCGGAGCTAGTGCTCGCGGGATGGCGGTCCAGATCTTGATATTTATTCGGCGAGTCAGCTTGATGAGCCTGGCGCCGTGTCTGACGAGAACTCCAGGACATTTGCAATATCGGGTCGCTCAGCCCTAGTATACTATGGACTAGGCTCCATTCTACTCCTGGGCTTTCCCATACAAGCTTTTGGCATCGTTTACCACAGATTAGTAAATTACTCTTCCACCGAAAGTCACGTCCAGCTAAATTTGACAAATTATAGCCTGAAACAAGGGGGTAAGAGCCAAGAAAGTCTGGTTCGAGGAACGTGCTGACATTTTGGACCTGTATCTATTCAGGGAGAGTGCGTTATTTCAGGTGTCCTGCACCCATCCTTTGAATAACTCGAATTTAGGTGTAAAGGAAAGGTGTTCGTACAGGGCGAGGTGCGTACTAAAATGCCGTTTCCGGGGATGCGACTGACAGCTCAGCAGCCGGATTGGAACATTGTGTAATTCCGACCCTGCTGTGCCTGTAGCTTTTAACTAATAATTCATTTATTAGTTATTATAGCGCGCACATGGGATACGATGTTATCGCCTGTGCGACAGGGGCTTTTTACTTGATCTCTTCTTCCAGGGTCCAAGGCAGTTTGTATGTCTTAGCCTTGAGCATTTATTTCAAGACTAATAATAATATTCTCCCAGCAACATGTCCGGATTCGTTCGACGTGTGCTGCGAAACGGTCTTTTGTATACCTTGGTCGTCTTCCTTGCCAATTTGTGGGTCCAATATAAATGTACATTGTCTCCACTGTAACGATGTTTCTTCAGGTGGGTTGTCCTGGAATTCGAAGACGTCCTCAAAACCGGAGTAGGAGCAACCTTACCTCTCGCAATTGTCTTGATTGGTGGGTTATTTCTTATTTCGCTCAAAATAACTTCTAAAAGTGCTTTCGGCAGCCGCGCAGCATCTGATCCTCAGCACCTATCTCCCCGTATCAGATCATTCCGTAAGCATCGAGGAGTCATCTCGAGCAGGGCCTCTGGGCATAAGGAGTTCGCGGAAAAGTACACCTCTGGCTCCAAGGTCCCACGAATGTTCACGCACGACAACCGGCAAGACCTCGAGCTGCAGTCTGGTGTGTATGTGGTGCGGGAGACGTATACGCGCTCGGACGAGATCAAGTCGCAGTTGGAGTCGCCAAACCCGGGCCGCCGCAACGACTCAAGCATAATCAAGGACCCACCTCCCGTCGCGGTCTAGTGTAAAATGGGTTTTGTTTATTGGGTCCGTTGTGCAGTGTACCTAGGCCTGGAGCGTCCCGCATAGTAGCAAGGGACATACCGCAGGACGGGTTTCGGAGGTCGTATCCGGAGTTCGGACAAATTCTGGATTGTTCTCGACCGAGGTTGGATGCAATTCGGTCGTGGCCGAGTGGAGGTCGAAGGTCAGACTCCCCATTCGGACAGGATGAACATCCTCATCCAAGGTCGTCGCCTTTGGTCACTTGCTTTGTTTTTATAACAATGGACAGTTGTAGTAAACGTCTTACCAAATGTATAGATTTTGGGTTTGTACCCAGGCGATCTGAAATGCCCCCCGGTCACATAATTACATGACAAGACTCGTTCAATTTGTTTCAGCCATGGATATACTCCGTGATACGATGAAGACACCGCCCTCTCAACAGGTTGAGAACCAACTCGGGGTACTCAGAAATGTCAGATTTTACGTGGCAAAGAATAACATGAGCCCAGATGGCTGCAAAGCAGCTGCTCGTAGCAATTCCAAAATGGGTAAGTAGTCAATAATGAATCACCGGTCCTCATGCCGCCTGGCAGTGTTTTGTTATTTTGCGACGGCCTTAAAATAGACCACGAGATTGAACGTTGCCCAATTGCGAAAGTGTATTGAACTTTTTCGTTCAAAGGATTGGCGTTTCGCATTAGTGGCAGTGCAGCCTGTCGATCTCTGTGGTTTGAATTATTCATTCCGCCGCGCTCGAGACGTTTCCTGGAACAGCCTCTCAAATAAATTTCACGTACATATACTCGGAGCAAAGTGCTTGCACCAAGAAAGTAGCGCCCGGAGAGTTACTACTCGTTCAATCGTTTTCCCACGGTTGAATCTTTTCAGCTCCTTTTGGGTGTTTATTAATAAACGAGGTATGCGCTATTAGAAGTGTTGAAGTGCCTAGGAATTTCAGAAATCGGGCATCATAAGCAGTAAAGCACGGCGAATTGACGTCGACTTCAGATGTAAACAACAATGTCCATAAGCGCAACAATTTCCGCTACGGAATATTTAATGGAACCAGATTTGGTTGTGGTTACTGTCGCCGGGTACGGAGCAATCTCAAAGCTGAGTCTAGCGGCCCGGACTGAAAGTTCAGTTCACAGCTCAGAATACCCGCCAGAGGAGAGAAAAAAAAACGAAACGTACAGGGTTGCCGTTGATTCAGATATCCGTCAAGTCGAGACATTTGCCAGTTCCATTCCACTCGATCTGCGAGCTGGTTCGTGTTGCCGGCGGCGCATGTCCAGATCTGGCGGTCGACCCGTTGGGCACATCGATGCACTTACAGCTGTTCCGGAAAATATCAAGTTTTTTTTCCCGATCGCTTCCCAAAATGGAAGCATCCGGCTCTTGGTTGAAATCAAGATGAACTCGGTGGTCGGGAGCAGAAGGAGTGGTTGTGATGGGCCTGTAGGGTGTATTTCATCTCCAGGACTCCTTCCGGTGTAATTGAGCGGCGGCCTGAGGACACAGAGGCCTTGCCGACGGCTGCCGAAGTCTCCGATCATTCTATTTTTGGACTCTCCATGATTTGAGCCGATCATGCGGTCCTTTTCAGCACATTTTTGTGCACTCTGAGGGAATCTAGGGGCACAAAACCTCAGCTAAGTGTCTTAGGAAGGAAATCTCGTAGAAAATTAACCTACGAAAGCCCCAGGAAGGCCGGGCAGTCCGAAAGTGGTCCACTTCCGTTTTGGCGACGGATCGAGTCGTTAAAAAAAATCGGCAAGTCTCATGATTTTCCGGAGTAGCTGTAACGACGCTGCGAAGCGATGAATTGGACGTGAATTGAAAATGGGCGTCAAGGATTCACGCAGTGTCATCCGGACTGGATTGGCTGACCCACTTCTGGTTGGAGTTCTTACTGTCGCACGTCCAAATCTGAAGCACATTGCAGTAATTTTCCCGTCGGTGATGTCGATGCATTTGTTGCCGTTCCTTTGAAAGGTGTGATCCGTCAGGGAGATCTATTAGCCTTCCGAGCTTTGCAGGAGCAGGCAAAAATGCCCACCAGAACTGGCTCAATCTGCCCCAATTTGCTGTCCGGTGTTGGGGCTGAGTATTATGCGTGTTCCTATTGATCGCGGAAGTCAATTGGAATGTAATCCAAGGTGGATTAAAAGGTGGTTGTAAATTGTTTTTCTTGCTCGTTCCAACGAACGGGGTATGTGTTCCAACACGGTTATTTCGGGTAAAACGAACCTACGGATAGTCAATATAATCGCTGTCCATCATTTAATTTAGAAAAAAAGCTTTCAATTTTGCCCGCCACCCAATTACCGCCAAGTATAGGCGGTCGTTATGGACTTGAACATGACTCAACCGACATCTCCGGAGGATACACAGATTATTCACCCACTCCAATTCCGAGTCAGCGACTTTGAACAGGGCCGCATTTCTGGTAGGCCAGATTTATCCGTGTTTTAGTTGGAATGTCCTTCGAGTTCACCCTGAATGGTTCCGCAGACTTGTTGAATACGGCGACGTTTGCCCGCAAGCCGCTCAATCTGATCCAGTGCTGCTCTAGGTTAGTTCATACAAAGATAGCTCGGTCGTTGAGGTTCGGGCTGAGCGGGGATGGCAGTGGACACCGCAGGGCCAGGAAGACATAAATTCTATTAACTTTTGTGTTTTTTCCAGCACGGCTGGCATCTTCATATTGCGAGACAAATGGAATCTGGCAGCTGAATGAAATTGTAAGTTGACCAGACTGCGGTGAGAAAACTTGAAGGCCAAGATCGGGCAGAATACTAATGGAGCTCCGTCACGAATCCTTTGGTTTCGCGCTGGTCGGGAGCGAGTAATATGCCGTTAACTAGCAAAGTCACTGGCGGCCACTGATGGCCACCACGGTTACCGGTGGCCGTTGGACTCGTTGGACACTGATGGGAAGTGTTGTGTATTGTGTACCACTGCCGTGATTGACAGATTCCGCCACAATCAGATCACTGGCACCGGAATCAAACCGGAATCCTTTCGTGTCTACATCCATTGGATTCCAACGTATACTGCTGGATTCCCGCCCGCACACTGCTGGATGTGTTCCAGATGGCCCTGTCCCGATAAGGAAAATATACCACCATAGCCTCACAGAGGCATTCTGCGCAGCGCCAACGGGGCGATTAATAAAGCTCGTTACAAAAAATGTATCTCACATTACTGTCAATGAAACATCCCACCTAGGCCTTTGCTAAGGAAAAAAAAAAACCAGCTACTGTGAGTCTGTGATACAAATACATTTGGTTATAACCTATCACCAGGGAAAGAAACCGAAGTTGAGTTTCATCTGGGCAAAGTCAGTTGGCGGCTGAAGTCCACTTATGATGGAAGATGGGCTACTCGGAAGCCTTGAACCCATGTTACATTTCAGACCTCACTACACTGTAGCGCACGATGATCCTTTCATGTTTTATGATTTATCACATCATTGGATGTGGGCGGTTATGGCGCCGCCAGAACTATATGTTCAAAAATGTTAAATCTAGTTTCAAGAAAGTCTTGACAGGTACCATTCGTATATACACTCAATCTATTTTATGAAGAAAACAGCAGCCCTTCTGCCTGGTCAACCACTGGATTCCGACGACGATTCACGCTGGAATCCACTGAAATCCACAGGACTGCGACGCTGTTCAGCATGTTGAAAGAGGCTTTCAAAGAGCCACCAACACGCCAAATTACCTGGAAATGCAGTGGGTATCGGTGTAAACCAATGGAAAAATCTTCGAAGGTTTGGTTCACCGATATACGATGAAATTCAATTTACCGAGATTGAGAGCTGGTAGGATCCTTTGCCTCGGCATTAGATGCTGCCGAGACGCAATGCCGATCAATGCCGATCAGCCGGTTGCGTGCTCTGCGTATATGATCTGGGATTTTGATCACATCAAATACGGCGATCGCCGGCTTCCCGGAAGCCTAAGTTCGTCTTGTTTTCTTTCTCCACAATCGTCGGTGGTTTCGTGCGGCCACAACACTGTTTGCTATTAATTCGATTCTCGTGCACCTAGCTCTCCGCGAAGTTGAGGCATGTATTTCCATCCCGACCGGCGACGAGGGAATATCGGCACTCCGACTCGGAGTCAGTTCATGAGCTCTGAGTACTCCTCTAGCTGCCAAGATCACCTTCATTTCACCTTGAAGACTGAAGACTATGTTCTCGGCCATGCCCGCATCGCGCTTCTGTGGCGTGCAATCGACGGGCGAAAAAATTTGCAGCATTGTCTAACGTCGATTTGAGCTAAATAACTACCTCCCAGAAATTCGCTCCCAAATCCGCAGAAAGCTCGTCAACAAACAATAGCTTCTCATTAAGCGCTTTGCTTTTCCTTCTGACCTTAGCATGCTGACCTATAGTTCGCAGAGGTCCGACGCGATAAAAATCCCGAGCGCCTCAGGTCCACGATACGCCGCCGCAGAGGCTTCTCGCATCCTCCTGGGACTCTCTCGCTTGCTCTTGTATGGTTTTATCTCCCTGCATGCGTCTGCTTTCTTCTGTCTGGAGTCATACTGCTGACGGCCCGCCTCCTATACACCGCACCAAAATTCCAAGAACAATATTTATCGTGCGGATATCCTTCGTCAGCCGCTTTTGAGACAACTCCTCGTCTCTTGTTCTCTACCTCCACCACCGCTATCTTTTGATATAACAATGCTCCATAAACCACTGTCCTCCCATCCTGCCCTTGCAACTGCATCTTTCCGAACTTCGGCCTCGACCGCCGCCTCCTCTGCTATCAGTCCCACCAGCGCAGCCCTTGCGCTCGGTCTCTCCATGTCTGTCGGTGTTCTCGTCGCCGTCCGCAGAATGCGGCGTTCTCGAGCAGCAGACGGCGAGGTTTGTCTCATTCTCCTAGCATTCGAGATGACCTCTACTTCCTTTAGGCATCAGCCACCACGACGCCGCCGGTATCGCGCGCAGGCTTAGCGCCGACCTTGGTTTTTGCGTCTTCAGCCGCCCAATCGAGGAAGACGCCAAGGACGAAGATGACGAGCTCGACGATTGGCTCTATAACTTGAAGACCATGTCTGTGGTGTTTCCTCTGGCTACCCCACTGTGGCGCCCTTCCACCGCATGTCCCCGCGTGCGCCTGCGGCTGTACTCACCGTCAATTTAGTATCGGCGTCCTCTCCGCTCGTCGTGTCCGATCCACGTCGCATCGCTTACAAGGGCGGCCGCGGCCATATCGTCAAGCCTAGAGCACCTCGGGTATCCTCGGGGCGCGCACTGTATTCGTCAATACTACCAAGCGCAGTATTTCTCCTCGGGCTATCACTGTCAAGGTCGACGCCAGGAACAGAAAGAAGAAGGGCAAGGACACCCTCGATGGGAAGGAAAATTTCGCGAACAAAGTTCCAACACTCACTTAGTGTGGAACCACTACCTCTTCGTCGCTGGTCGACCTCTGCATCAGCTCGTCTTCTCTTTCTCGGTCTTTAATGTATAAAGAGTCGGGACTGATCACCCTGGCTCCGACCTTCGTTTCCATCCCATTCTCAATATCATGGCAAATAACATAACTGTACAGTAGTGTACAAAAGCAATTGCGTACTATACTACTGATTACGTAGTAGCGTCCAATACATTGCGTTGTACACGGAACATCGGGTTACCTAAATAAAGCAGATTCCACTTTGATTCAATCCACCATATCGTTGGCGCTATTCCCCGCAGTCTAGAGGGCGCTTTCCTCGGCTTCTCCGTAGTCTGTAGATAACAGCTGCGCGAACTGCCAGTGAATAACCTCTGCGGCACAGCATCATTTCCGCAGCCGGCCAACATCCGCAGCATTTCTGAATCATCCAAATACCTCTCCGATCCTTCTCAGCCCAGTGCACCGCCCCTCCTGGCTTTTCTGCGCCCGCAATGATCATTGACGAAAAGGTCCTGAATCCACCGCCGCCGTACACCAAGGCCGCTTCACCACCACCTGCTGGATGGCGCACGTTTTCTGCCCTACCCCCTCACCTTCTCCTCCAAATCGTCTATGCGACATTTTCAGACGCTTATGACATCGAGGATGCCAAGGAGCAGCGAAAAACTTTGTACTGGCTCGCAGTAGGCCTGAGGCTGGTGAACCGGCTGTTTTACTTCAGTCAGTAATGTTTGGCGGCCAATATAATACCCTCTTGCTTATCCGCGCCCGCAGCTTCCATGAACGTCCTGCGCTCAATCTATTTACCAGCGTACGACTCGCTCATCCGGCCACCCTATAGCTCCGACCCATTCCCACACACACACTCGCAATCATCCCCACGTTCGTCGCTCGCGTCTTTGCAGCGCGAAACCTCCGTGCTCGACCACTTCATCGCGCTCAAGGTCCGCGAGGACGTCTGGATCGACGACTCGTCGCTGCACCTCGAGCGCGACGAGTCCTTCACGGACCTCTTCAACCTCATGCAGCCACGCAGCCGCCTCGAGGACCTTATCCGCGAATACGGCGTCTCGGAGGGTGTAATATACGTCGACCGCAGGCGCCCGCGCACGCCCGGCGCATCCGCGGTGGACCTGCGCGCTGCGGACCCCGCGTCCGCACCCACGTCAACGATCCTGCGGTCCGCGGCATCGTATGCATCACTGACGGCAAGGCTGTCCACGGCTTCGGCACCGAGTTCCAGCGGGAGCTCGTTCTGGCGGATGACCACGGGCAAGGGCAAGGGCAAAGCGGTGGCGCCTGTAAAACCTCCTTCGCAGAAGGTTACGATAAACCCCCTTGCGTTCTCCGCGCTCTCGGTGTCATTTTCGTCGCGGAGAGCAGGCCTCGTCCTCACCACCTTCGGCGGTCGGTCAACCGGGAGCAAGAGAACGGTAGTCGAGGTTACGCGAACTAGAGACGAACAGCTCGAGGTGGCTGCCCGGCGACTCGTTTGGGAATTGCGGGACTGGCTGGTGGACGGTGTAGATGGACTTTAAATTTATCATTTTCACTTATGGTTGCAGGCTCTGACCAGTTGTACTAAAACATACTCATAAAACATATGTAATTATAGGGCATTACAAGCTTTGGATACAAATCTATGGATGGTGTTGCAATACAATGCGATGGGCGAGAGTCGAGGAAATGAGTTGATAACCAAAGAAAAATATGTTTTCTGGCGCTTTGAAAGAGATCTGGATAGGGAGATGACGTTCTTGTGCAAGTGGAACAGCGATGAATTCAGAAAGAGTCGAGGCGAGAGGAATCCAGAGGTGCTCCTTCGCTCCAAGAAACTTTGCGGACACCGTAGCTCGCTCTGGGTGGAAGTCGCAGAGCAGGAGCGGGCGATACTTCTTTCGCGTACATTTGCGCAGAACCAGTGTACCGCCAAGGGCGGACGTTTGAAGACGCGGAAAGAGAAGACGTGAGCGTAGTTGTAGTGCTAGGTGTAGTTGCTTGCGAAATGCAAGGCGCGGAATTTGGCGAAAGACGCGCGTTGGCAGTGGGATCTCGGTCGCCTTTGCACAAGGGTCTTGGGCGGCGCTCACGCAAGGGTCAAGTTCAGAGTTGAGGTGGGCACGAGAAGGAACGCTTGGGCGGGTATCGAGGATGGAAGAGACGCGGCGCGTGAACTTGTCTCGCCGCAGGGATTCGTTGAGCTTGCGAGACCGGGTCCACTTGAGGGGGATAGACGCGCGGAGGGCGGTTCCTGCGATGCGGATGACGGGGGTCATGGCCGCGCCGGTGAATGTTGCTAACTCCCGCCCTGCAAAGCTCGAGGTACTCCAGACAAGCTAAAAGGCGTCAGCGCGTGTAAATAAAGAGGGCTGGGTGGGATCCTCGCCTTTTGAAGAGAGGTAGAAGGGGACGCGGGCGTGGCTTCCGTTCCATACTTGCCATTGGAATTGTATCACCTTGATTTGCGCTAGAAGATCCAGGGCTAAATTATAAATCAGCACAACAAGCAAATTTAGTTGGCTGGATGCAAACGGACCCGGCGCGTAGGTATCAGGATTTCTTTCAGACGTGTTCCCAGAAGTTTTGTAGTACATCTCCTCCGCAACACGAATGAGCGGAATGAAAATTTCACGGAACCAGTCGAGAACGTCCAGGTAGTTATCCAGCGACATGTGCAAGGCAGCAACGAAAATCGAGAAGCATCTGTTGCAGGACGTGCTGTCGGGCCCCGCCAATGAAGCCCGGCCTTCGTAACAAGCGCAGCGTAGACGTCAGGCGAGAGGACCGCATCTCTCACAGTCTGCGAAAGTATTCAACCATCAACGAGATTTTTCAGAAATTGGGAGGATAGCTACAGTGAGAAACCCATTGGGATGCGCCACCTCGCGCTTGAGCATCAAAGATAGGAAGCAAGTGCGTAGAACATGTTCTCCGACAATCAGGAATTCTTCGCAGACAGGTCAGGCGCGGCTTGTATGCTGGTCCATACCTCTTCGGCGATGGCGGGAGAACGAAAGGAGAATGTGGAAGAGTCAATCGAGTTCGTACAGCGTACTGTAGCGGAGTCATTGCGGCGTGGAAGTTGTGAACAGAGGTCTCGCGGTGGTTGGTTTGGACAAAGCAGGGTTCTATAAAAGAAATTCGCGGTCTCGTGATCTTGCGTAGGAATGTGCCAGGTCGTGTCTTGTCGCTGCTCGCAGGTATACAAGTACCAAGGCACTCTATTAATGTTGAATAATATAAATACTAATTATATATATCAAGAAAAATTAAGCTACGCCCAATTTGTTCAAAAGTTGCTCCAGCAACTGCTCCACTTTGGCTATTCGTGCATCTACAGTCGACTCAACTCGCCCTAGTCGATCATCCATGTTTTTCTCGTGCTTTGAAAATCGCTCCTCCAGTTCGGTGAGCCGCTCCTCCACCGATAGATCCTTCTCCTCCACCAACTCCTGGACCCGCACCAAGTCGTGCGTGTGGAAATCGTGTGTTCCAAACGAGATCTCGCCTTTTTCATCGCATTCCCAGCAGATAAAACTCGCCCCAGCGCACTGCACACAGTACCAGCACGGCTGGGACACCGGTTTGTTGCAGCCGCAACATGGAGGGCCGCTGGAAATAGGGTCTGGCACTTGTGAACGCGTCGCCGACACGGCAGACATCGGGTATCCGGATCCGAGCCCCTTGGACGGGCCTTGAGGTATCGAAATGGCGAGTGTAGGGACGCGCGACAGTCGTTTACTGGACAACGGCGCGTGCCCGTCCTCATCTTCCGTGTCACTCTCTGAATCCGGCTGTGGGACTGCGGTCGCAGCGGAGGCTGACTTGAAGACGATCCGCGCCTGCTTGAGCGCCTCTTTGGCATCGCGGTACGTCTTGCCGAACTGGCGCGTGTGTACCACCCGCCGCACCTTCATCAGATCGTGATGCGGCAGGTGCGGCTTCTGCATGTCCTCGCGCATGACACGGTTCGAAATGCAGCCTGGCGTCGAGCAGAAATCCACCGTATTAAAGGTATCTTTCATCTGTAGAATGTCCATGAGATTGAATCGCGCCTCCGATGGTTTACTCGCCTGACAGACCAGACAGCTGATGCGAGCGCCACCGATGTTTCCCCCGCAGTTGTCACAACTAGCACTAGCCACAAAATGAATATCAGAGGCTGAAAAGAAGATTGTCTAGAGCACGAACTTATGCTCAGTTGTTGCACGAATCTGCTGCTCCGCAAGAGAATGATAAAAACGGCTAGATTTGCAAAGTCAGTTCAAAGAGCGTCAACAGTTCATTCAATCCCGACCTGTCCGCCGTTGTCATCATCTTCTTTACACGCGACAATTCGTCCCATTCTTCCTGGGACATTGGTGGGCCGAATGTTGTACTCCGAATATAGAGCTCGATGAACCGTTTCCGGATATCCCGCCGGTCCTCGAAAAAAGACCATGCCCACCGATTCCGGCGGATGTCAAATCTCACCGCAGAGATCGCGAATGTCCAAAGAGCGCGCGACTTGTTGGCTTTGAGCTCCACCGGCGCAGGCGAGAAACACATGTGCTCCGGAGCGATGCGCTTGAACACAAAGGCCCCACTCGGCCTTTCGGAGTCGTTGGGGTCTTCCTCGCGCCAGACTGTCCCGGTCAGCGTCTGCATTTTGGGATCCCACGTTCCGGTGTAGTATTGAGCCGGATAACGCGCGGGGAACGAGCGCTTGAACGATATCGCCACGGTCCCCGGCTCGTCGCCTGCGCGGCACTCGCCCGCGATCTTGAAATCTGTCATGTTGGCGCGTTCGGCTGCGGTAAAGAGTTGCACGTCGCCTCGCGTCGAGGAGGGTTTGAGATCCATGGAAACCATTCCTGCGCTGGGCAAACTTTCTGTCCCCGGCCAATACATGTGGCCATGCCAAAGACCGAGCACGCCTTCGAACGCTGGCAGCACCTGGGGAGTGTCGCCGTTTAGCTGTGCGATTTTTGGAAGGGTGTATGCGTCAAAATCAAGTGGCTCGTTGTCAAGGGGGTAATTCATAATCTTGGTTACGTCTATATCTTGTGCCTCGACGCTGTCGTCGTAAGTATACTCCGAAAAATCCCTGATATGAATCGTTAGGCCCGCTCCTTTTATTAGCGCTCTTACTCACGCCGCTTGAATGAGCTTCGCATCCCAAAGCAAATTCGGTTCGTTCATGTATTCGTACTAGGCTGCGTATGAAAATCAATAATCTCCGGTCCATGGCGGCCACCTACCAGACCGAATGAGAACGATTTGAATTGTTGCTTTAGATCGAGCTTTTGCTGTTTGAAGATCGCTGGGGCAGGCATCAGAAACCAACCCCGCAGATGGCAGATAAACTGACATTGCAGGAGCTCCAGTCGGAGATCGACAGCATGAAAAACCCAAGTCAGAGTGTCTGCTGCGTCCCAGAGCTCATCAGGATGCACCGTTCGCGTTTGGCAAACGCGGAATATCTCGAAGTGCCGTTCGAGGAGAAGATACATGACAGGGAGCACATATCTTTCAATGCGACCTTCCCCTGAATAGACCTTAAGACGCAAACGAGAAGCAGGAAAAAGAGTAGAACAAACCTGTTACGAGTTCAAGGGTATCGGATGCATCGATGTCGTACTGGACGGCCTCGAGATTGCCTGCGAGAGATTGATTGAAACTCGATGTACAAGTGAAGTATACTTACCTCGAATTCGCGCTTCCTCGGCTTCAATGTATGGTGTAAATCTCTCCTGAAAAATAACTGTCAGAACAGTTCCACCGCCATGTAAATTCAGAGCCAACCTGAAGTCCGTCATTGACGTAGCATGCATTTACGGACGCCATCAGGCTATAGACTCCTCGGTAAATCGTTTCGAGGTAGTTATTGGCGGAGGACTTGTTAACCGGGAGGATCCGCGGCATTATGGCGAACATTTTTGCCAAAAGCTCGCTAATCTTATTGGCGTAGATCTGCATCGCCTGGTGGTGACCCACTGCCCAGTAGGCGATCCAACGCGGAAGGCTGACTCCCGATTCAGTATGAACTCTGAGCGGAGCAGTTTGGTCTTAAAGTACCTCCAATCTAGCGGCCGCATGGTGGTGAAAGTGTTCACCTCGGCCACGGTCACAAACCCAGAGGCGTCATCGTCAAATGCCTCTGAAATTGGTTGGAGACGGACAACACTAGAGATAGGTGAGAAATTTGTGATTCAATCACCAGCCGAACATACTTGATGTACTGTAAAGCCCACTCGTCCGCCTTCTCGACCACTAGTGCGGTCTGATTGGGGTGTCCATCGGGGCTCTTGTGTTTATTCTCCTCTTGGAAATAGTCACGCAGCGACATTACGAAGTGGCGAGCCTTGACGCTACCGCGCCAACCCTTTCTTGAATTAGAAAAACGAGAAACAGAATCGCATCCTCAACTCACCATCTCTTTCCATATAATGTGGACGTTCTTGTTGCAGAAAAATTAGCACCATTATGACGCCTGGGTCAGCACTAGCCTAGCACTCACAGGGTCAATGATTTTGTCGTGAGGCCCCGCGGTCACGGCGCTAATGATACGGTCTCCCTGGCGCTCAACAACGCGACTCATCTCATCACTGTCGCCCATCAGACAAGCACTTCAAATGCAAGAGGTGACTAACATAATTTGGCGCGTCTGAACTTCAAGTTTCCTCTCGAATTTTGTCATGTTCTGCTCCATCGCGGTGTCAGGGTCGGTGTGGAGATCATCTTTGAGATCGTCCAAGTCTGACGGTTTGATCGTCTTGCTACCGGGACCCGTGTTAGTTCCCTGCGAGTTACTCGATTTGTTCTCCAAGTCGTTCAGCTCTTTGAGGGCTTTATCATCGTCCAGGCATGCTTGCCCGCCTCGTTGTTCGACCAACCTAGGATCGTGAGCGCAATGTAAGCAAAAATTAAATTATGACATACCGCGCCATCTCCTTCTGTTCTGGAGACACCATTGTCTGAAACATCTTGAGCATCATATCCATCTTCGCGCTCATCTCCTGGGTCGTCTTGTCGACTGTACTCAAAGCTCGGTTGGCCGCATCGACGCCGAGCGCTGTGTGGATGGAGAGGGCAAACTCGAACTCTCCGCGGCGTTTGTCAAAGATTCCTACAAACTTCACAAGCTTTCCCTCCCAGATTGGACCCTTTAAGACCTTGACTACTAATTTTTTCTTTGAATACGTGTCGCACGCTAGGACAGAGAGGTTCAGTTGTGCATTTCAATACGACGAATTGCCTACCATTGGCACAGGCTTTTATGTCGTCTGCCGTACCCTTGACAAGTCCCTGCATCCGGCCTTTGATCGTCGACCCATCGGGAGCAACCTCATCTGTATCCTTGACATTTTTTAGCCTCAAGAAAATTAAGAAATAGGCCAAATTGAATGCGGAATGCACACACTGGGTCAGAACAGACATCATATCACACATTTGCTGGTGCAACGCCAGTATTCTTCGGTCGTTATCGCGGCGTTTCTGCTCCAGCGCCCAAACTGCCTTGAACGCCATAACCGCAACTAAACTCCGGTGAGTGGGAATTCCTGCGTCGAAAAGAAGTGATCACACCTCCAATAAACCTAGGAGACTCTGATCAATTCATGCCAGTGTATTCGACTAAAAAAACGTACGGATGGAGTTTGGCAACTTCGTCAAGCGCGTTCATCAGAACGGGCATCCCTTCCATGAACGTGTTGAGTCCTTTCTCGATGGCCTCCATTCCACCCACAACCTCCAGACCTGTCTTGATACCGGTCATGATCGCAGCACCCTTGGTTTCCTTCACCAGAGCACCGGCGACACCATTTTCTACGAAAGACTGTAAATCTTTGTATCGGCAGCAGCTTCTGGTAGAACACACCCATTTGCAGAAGGACCTTGTCGGTCTTGCTGACTTTGGGATCCGTGGTTGCAGATGTCCATGCTCCCCGTAGATCTTTTGAAAAATCGTCCTGCGGCACCATGTTACCATTTGCAGTCCCATTTGCGGTCCCATTTGCCGCGACCACTGGGAGGGGAGGAGGAGGGTATGGCGATCCATTTGGAGCCAGGAAAATGGGACCACTCGGTGTTTGGGGTGTTTGAGGAAATGGTTTGTCGAAGTAGGAATCGTTGGGAAGGACGTGCGGAGATGAGCCATTAGGTAGAGTGTTCGAGATCACATAACCAAAGGATGCATTGCTAGCAGCCGATTTAGGGACGGGAAGAGGAGGGACTTCTGTCACTTCGAGTTCGACTTGAACGGAGCTCGAACTCGATTGACTTCGTTTTCGAAGACTTTTCCGGCTCAGCTTCTTCAAGAGGCGGGGCATTGGCATTTTGGTCGTTCAAGCCTCATTGCAAATCCTTTTGCCTTTAAAATAGTACCGCGGGATGAACGCCGCCCGATCTATTTAGGGCAAATCGCCAAAGCAATTTTAATCACTGTTGAGCGCTGTTCCGGCGCTTAATGTTCGTATAGTCTTCAAATGTAGCCGCTCACGCGCGTGGACAAACAAACCGGAGAATGCATGGAAACCCAGACGTGTCCACACGGGGTTTCATTCACTGCCCAGAAATTCAGTACTCGGAAGTCAACAGGAAGAGAAACAAGCTTTTATTAAGAGGTCTCGGAACAGTGGATCATGACTCATAGCGAGGTTCACAACCAGAGAGTGAGGTAACAGGTTACGACTTCAGTTTCTTCCAAGATTTTTTTCTCTCCTTTGGCGTTCAAATGCTAACACCAGTGGATGTAAAGTGAGTATTTTACGCATCTCCAGCAGTGTTTGAACTGACCTGTCTTGTGGTTTGGGCTGCTTCAAGTTCGCGCGCTATGCAGTGGCCATCTTGGCCGTTCCGCAACTGTATTGTATACGTTATGATGGGCGATCGGTACTGGGAGCGCAAAGAAAACCGCGTGCAAGCGGACAACAAGTCCGTGCGGGCTTCGTTACCCCTTCCGAAGGGAATAACAGCGACTGTTATGAGAGTGCTTCAACATCTCAACTTGAATTGGAGCCTCAACTCGACACTCCCAAGTCGACCGGAAGAAGGGAGCGACCCAACTTGGTTTCATTTCAAGTAGGTTCTCCGAGTCACTCGGAAGATCTTTTGTGAAGTTTTCAAAAATATCGGCGGCCAAAGATAGCCGCAGATCGCTAAGAAAAGCGGGCTTCCTGAAGAGGCTTCGGCGTCCCGAACGTTGTGCGAGGTTGATCGGCGTCCCGAATGTTTGCGCGTGCTGATTGTGCTTTGAAGTTTGGTACGAAGCCCCAATTCAAACATTGAAGTGCGAAAAAATATTGAAACGATAGCCAATTGTTTGAACCAGCGGAAAAAAAGTAGAATTCGACGCAACCTACTGCTGGCAGGGCTCCGCTGTAGGAGAAAGCCTGAGCGCACCGTCCTATATGCAAAACGGCCCAGGTTAATTGCGCATCGAAGGTCAAAATCAACACTGAATGAAACGGCCAACACCGGTGGAGACTTAGATACATCCGTAGCATACGTTTTACGCCTTGTGTATGTAGTACGGCACCCGGCCGTTCCGATTCGGGACCTTGCGTCGGCAATCCTATCCTATCCTATCCGGAAGATCCTTTCTCGATCGCGAGGGTCCAGCCCTGAAATATATTTCTCTCGGATCCTCCGGCATAAAGCGTCGTCCAGTTTCTCTGCAGGCAATCCATCCGGCTGGACCTCAATTTTGTCGAGTAGACGATCAATCTCCCACTCCCGAACAAAAAATCGCATCCGTTGGTGTGTTGCACGCGCCCTTCGTCCGAAAACGAGATAGGATAAGGTTTCCCCGGACCAGCGATTTCTTCCCAATCGTCGCAGACTTCTGTGAGGACTTTCTCCAAAATCGCTGTCTCCAGGTCCCAGGAACGCGATGCCCAAGTGTGTAAGTGATAACGAGTAGCTTTTTGTAGCTCGGTCCGGCAGGACTCTGCGCGTCACCATCCAGAGTGTCTGTGCAAGCTGTCTGCCAGTGAGAATCGACTCGATTTGAGGTATCTCAGCGGGCGGAGCAGTAACAAGAATGCTGGATGCATGTAGATCAGGATGCCACAATGTGAAGGCACGCTTGCCCCTAGGCGGAATAAGATAGGCGAGGACAGCGAGATGGTCTTCGAGAAGAGAAATGTGAGTTTGGGGGTCGTTCTCTGCCGGAGATCTACATGGGACTCGTCGACGCGTGTGGACGCGCGTGGGCCTGAAGTCAAGCGATTTCAAAATTTGCGATGGCGCGAGCACAGTAAACGAAGTTCGAGACACGTTGCAATTTCAGCAAACTCACAGGGACCGCGATCGATGTTCATATGAGATCTTTCTCCACGCCAATCCTGTCTACGCTTGGTCCTATTGTCGTGGCATCGTCTTATCGGGAGTGAAGAAGCGGGATCCGACAGCAAGAGAAAGACTCCCTAACATACCAAATTCTGTGTGGGTCATTTTCTGTTCAACGTTGACCGTTTCTTGAATTATCTGAATCACGTCGGTGTCCTTCTCGAGCTTGTACCTCACGAATAGACTGGAGGAAACTCGCAAGAGCAAGAGCCTCACTCACGTGGTCGCGCCAACTGCATAATGATGCCATTGATGGCATCATGATCCAAGTCTCCTCTGCTTTCTCGCTTCCCTTCCGCAAGTGCTCAGCGCTCAGCGCGTCAACAATGGATTCCACGTTTATTGACAGCAAAAGCTCTATTTCATCTTCCCGTTCCAATTGGAGTCTTTCACTTCAAAATCAAGTGCAGGGACTGGCACGACAAGTTGTAATGCAAGTGCGAAGAAAGACCCGGCTTTCTCCCAAGAGATCAAAATACTCCAATCCTCTCATACTTCTGCAAATAAATTGTCGATGCGACGTGTTCTTCCAAAGAAATCAAAAACCTCAACATCTCAGTACAGAACACTTCAAGCTCTTAAGCTCGGTTCAAAGTGCTTGAATAATTTATCGTCTCACAATCTCACGAGTCAAATTATGTAGTCAATTCTCGGGCTCATGGGAGTTGAGCAACTCGCATCAATTATTTATACTCCCAAACCAGGAGTCGCTAGCAAATAGCGAGCTTTAAACCATCTCAAAATTTCTCCCCCCTATTTACGACGTACATCCAAGCCAAATGATGCTAGTTTTTGTTCATTTGTCAAATCCTTTTCGCGCATGCCTCCAATACCTTCCATCGTTCGTTCTCTGCTCCTCTGTTTACCTGCTCCCAAATCCCGAATTCATGCCAGCCACTTTGCACCGCCAAAGTGGCTGACGCGGTCACGCTCGCGCAAACACTGGGGAAGGTATAAATACCCCGGCAATATCCGTCTAACAGCATTACTCTTTGCCTCTTCCTCCCATGTAACCTATCCCTCTTCTCGTATTACTTCCCCGTTTTCGGGCCTCCTCGCCCTCCAGCACCCCTCGCCCTCGAGCGTCCTCTCCACCACCACGCCACCGCCTCGCCAGTGCGTATTCCCTCCATCGTCCTCTACACCATTCCCTAACCCGCCCTTTCAGCGCCGCTGTCAAGAGGCCTGCATATGCTTGTCGATGGTGATGGTATGTACCACCCTTCTCGCTGTTCCCATACGATGGCTGACATCGTCTTGCCAGTCACCCACCCGCTCTTTCTCAACCTCCCCTCGACGCCGCCCTCCGTCGAGTTCCCCGACACCGCCCCCGACGAGACCAAGATCAAGGACGGACGAGACGACCTCGGTACCCATAGGATGGATCGGCTGCTGTAGAAGACGGATAGATGGACTCCAGCGAGCTAAGCCGTACCAGGCCCCCTCCCACGATACCCCATCGCCCCACCGTCTCCGCAGCGTCGTTGCCCTATTGCTGACGGCCTCTCTTCATCGCCTTCACTCGTCGTCTAACCCGCCCACCCTCCCTTTCCTCTCGACGCCGTCCCCCGTTGAGCTCCACGATGCCGACGACCACGCCAAGCTAGGGCCTTTGAGACAGAGCGTGGTACCTGCGGGATGGTTCGGCCGCCCACGGGCAAATAGATGTGGACTCGGCGAGCTAAGCCGCACCAGGCCCCCTCCTCTGACACCCCATCGCCCCGCTGCCCCTGGATCGGTCGTTGCCTCGCCACCACGTTAGTCTCTTGCCGCTCTTCCAACTCGGTATTCCTGCCCACCCCACCTCCCGCTCGACGCCGCCCTCCGTCGACATTGCGACTTGTCGCCGCCGAGAACTCAACGTAAGACGTACCTGACGTGCTCAGCGACTCACAGGACGGATGTGCCGACTGCGCGGACGGATAGACGCAGGCTAGGAGGGCTAAGCCGCACCAGGCCACCCCTCCCGACTCTCCGTCCTGTCCCCGCACCATCGACCCTTGCCCTGTTGGCGGAGAAGACGGCGACGACCGACCGCAGCTCACCCCTCCACCACCACCGACTCCACTGCCGCCGAAGGACCACGACGCGAAGACCAAGAGGTGCGGCCGACTGGGGACGCCTAGCTCCGTCGCGCGCCGCGGTACGTGGTCGACTCGACTCATCAAGACGCTGCCCGGGGGGCGGACGCGCTTTCGACTCGAGAAGCGTCGTGATGAGCAGCTTTGGGGATGGAGTCTGGTTTTGGTACGAAGGGTGTTGGTTGTGGTTAGTCTGCTTCTTTCCTTTTATTCAACTCCACGCTTACTGTTTATTTTTCAGGCCGTGTTGTCGTCTTGATCTCCGTCCGCCCGTCTCGTCGTCCTCTTCTCGGCGTCGACAGTCGCTCCCACGCCCGCACAGCACCCCACGCCCACAGGCAACCCGATACCCCGCCTCGAGCCCTCGGGTACCCCACGCCGGCAAGGCACTGACGCCCACAAGCACCCCCGCCGACAAGGCACCCACGCCCACAGGCGCCCACGCTCCCAAAGCAGTTCCTACCATTCCCCCTTCTGCCGCGCTTCCCTCATCTTCCGCCCCGGCGCTCGTCTCCCGCCGTCGCCAGCTTCCTTATACCCAACCTTCATAACACCCGACGCCCACTCGCACCCGACGTCGACAAGGCTCCGACGCCCACATGGCAGCCACGCCCACAAGGCAACTCGGACAAACTCGGACTCGTTCTCCGCCCCCTTTACCCTCGTGTTGTTCGCTTTTTTTAATACATTTATTGCCCAGCTGGCTGGGTATGCGTTAGGCAATTTCTGTGTGATTCTTTAAGCCATGTGAACTTAATCCGACTTATTCTTCCGCGGCGCGACCTTTGAGAAGTCGAGCGTGTCCTATGAAAATTGACGGTCCAATTATTCCAAGTAATATAGTAGAAGCCTGAGGTGTCTGTTATGGTACAGATTACGCCTAGGTTGGTTCATCCCTAGGGAATCCTCTGGAGTGCACGGAGGAAGGAAAGAAATTTCTGGTGGCAGTGCCATTCCCTTGTCGTCTAACCTCTTCATGCTCTCTTGATGCAAATGAACGACCGCGCCATGACGCCCATTCTTTCTCTTCCAAACGAGCTTCTTGCAGCCATTGCTGCTGCAGGACAAGAAGGTCGCGTCCCAGCTTTTCAGCAGGATTTTAAGTCAGAATGGACTTTGTCCCACCTTTCCCGTCGCTTCCGTGAAGCCATTATCGGCGCGCCTAGCCTCTGGACGCTCATCGAAGTCAACTTGGATACCGAGGGATCGTTGGAAATCTCCAAACTCTACCTCGATCGCTCTAGAGCTTGTCATTTGTCGGTAACTTTACAGCCGCGGTGGGCTTCGCGTCTCGACGAAGAGCGACTCAGTTGGATCATCCTCCACATCAATCGCATATGGAGGCTGAAAATCGCGATATTGGGAAAGAAATGGTTGGCCCCATTCCGTCATTTAGCAGCTCCCAATTTGCAGCGCCTCGAGATTTCAAGCAGCGCTGAAGAACGTGCCGCTGTCGAGATTTTCTCCTCCGGACTCCCGAGGCTCACTTTTCTAAGAATGGATAGCTTGGCACTGCGATTACCGGTGCCTGCGTGGACCGCCTCTCTTGCGCGCCTTGAGTTCCGGGGACGTTTTCCACATTCGGTGGGGGACAGAAACAGTTATCTCGTCGCGATCACAGCGCAATGTCCCTTGTTGGTTCATTTACATCTCGACTTGAGCTGGATGTCCACGCCATCTGGACTCCAGTTTCACATCCCATCTCTAAAAGTTCTGCACATATCGGTTTATCAGACAAGAGGCGACTCCTCTTATCTGTTACGCACCATCGATCTCTTCGACACTCCCGCGTTGACTGAATTCATAATCAATGGGGCACACCGCGACCAGATTTTTGTGCTCTTTAATTCGACGAGTCTCCCACACTCATCTTTCCCTGCCTTAACTTCCTTGTCCTTTGTCCACAGGGGCTCGTGTGGATGTGACCAAGTCATTTTACATTCTGAGACAATTTCCGCTCCCCCACTCCAGCTTTTCCCCGCGCTGTCTTCTCTAACGCTGATCAACCAATGCTACACAGTGGATATCGTCCATGACATTTTGGGCCCAGCTTCGCAACCGTGGCCGCTCCTTCAGACCGTTGCGTTGCAGCCAAATAAGGATAATTTGAAGGGCCTGCGCGCAACCCTCCGGGACGCAGTGTATTCGAAGCGACAGGGCGGACTTGCCCTTCCTAAATTCAGGCTTTCCCCCAAGCTGTTGTCTTCAGAAGATTGGAAAGAGATGGGAGCGGATGTCGAGCTGTTTGGCGACGCAGCGGATGTTCTCGATGGTTTCCGTACGTCTTAGTTGACCGGAGTTGTGTTGTGTTGTCGCATAGTCGGATTATCTATCCCCTTGGCCTTGTCTATCTTGTTACATTTTGAATCTACGCCCAAGCTGGCTCATAAGTTTTATTGTGCGAGCAACTTGCGTCAGAGTTTGATGACGAACCGCGTTTTGTGTTCACCTCAATTCAGCCGACAGAACAAATGGAAGGTATCTCTTAGCTACAACTGTTCTACAATAAAAATACAGGTGGGATTGTTATGAATGAAGTTCGAGATGCCAGAAGATTCAAGATATATACGATGAATAGTCGAGTTCCGCCTCAGGATCGAAGGGAACACCCTCGATCTGCAGCCGCGCCTTCTCTATGCCATTCGGATCCACCCAAGGGAAGTGCTCCATGCGCCAACGAATCCACGCCAGTACCCTGAAATCATCCATCGTAAAACACTTCTCGACATTGAGATCCGCCAGCGATTGCGGCTCTACTGGATCGAACGGGTCGTCTGGCGTGGGGGGGACGAAAAACGTATGAAATTTGTACGTCACCATGGCGGTATGCGAATCTCTGAAGTGCAGAATACGCAGGGACGGCGTCGCGAGCAGCAGCGCGACCGTGTCCGCCGTCGTCACAGACGACCAAGCGCGCACAGCGAGCATTTCGAGGCGGCTGGAACGCGAGAGGAACGCGAAAAAGTCGGGATGCAGACTGTGGATGTCGATGCTGAGCGAGAGCAGGCGCGGGAAACTGTGCGCAACGACAACCTCCTGGCATCTGAAGCCCTGTAGCACCAGCTTGTGCAGCGGGCTCCGCAGCTCCGCCATATGTTGCACCACCTCCCCAAACCGCGGATCGAGTACGGCGTTGAAGTAAACCAGCCTGGGGCAATTCCGGATACACTCCGAAAATACGGACAACGAAATAGGATTGAGCGTCAGCGAGGTGATCTGTTCCCAAGGCAGAATGAAACTGAACGGCCAGATGTGTCCGCTAGAGACAGTAAGTATGACACGGCGGAGCTGGGGCGCATCCCGAAAGGCATCGTTTGTCTGCGCACCATCACGCTCCGTTGCATTATGGAGACATAGCGACTTGAGTAAAGGAAGCTTTCGACGGACGATATCGAGCTCCTCGAACCTATGATTTGCGATCGTGAGGTTGATATCATACCATCGATGGCTTATATGCGTGAGTTTTGTTAAAAGTAGCCGGGCAGGCCATTTGTAACAATGGATCGTTAGTGGCATCGACTGGGCGTGTGATGAGTGAAATTCAAGTTGAGCAATGCTAGAAGGGTGGTGCGATGTGGGCCGCGGGAGTAGGACGGTGGTCCAAACCTGACGCATGTTTAAAACGATGGTTCGCCAGAAACTGCAGACGTGTGCTAATCGAACAGCGCCAAAGGCCGCTGCGTGGGACGCTGTGTGGGGTGATCGATCCTGATGATTGGGTACAGCGAGCAAAAACACCATTTCCAACAATTCTGGAGGCAGGCGGCGAATGGGAGACAACAGAGAACGCTTTGTTTGCAGATAGCGCGACATTTGTCGAGCTCTGAGCTGAAGTTGTTGAATTATACGACGTAGTCGAAGCATTTCCGTCGAGGCTCTCGGGGGGCGCAAGCTCGGGTCGCAACAGGCATGTGTACAAGGCTTAGGAGTGATTTTACACCCTGCCGAGGACAATAATGAGGGAAGAAAATATACAGGACAGCGTTTCTCGCTTACCCGACGAAACTGATGCCTTCAAGTTGCAATTGGGAGGTGGGCAGGCAGCAAGTATGCGTTTCAGCCTAGGGATTTCCTTGTCATAGGATGAAAATTCGGCCTCAACCCTGGATATCTGGTCCTTGATGCGAGCAGCTTCTTGAGGTTGGACGGGATAGTTCATACGCAGCGTCGTAATGGTTTTGGAGTGTAACTGGGCCAGATTCCGGGACAGGTAATCGCAACATATATTAGAGCATTTTGCCGGAGGGTCAGCTACTATCTCTGTGGCCAGTTTAATGATGGCTCGGGCATTAATATGTTCATACCTGAGCGCCTATTTCGGGATGAATTAGGAGCAGCACCAGCATTCTTGTTCACTTGAGATTTCGTCAAAAATAAATGCACTAATAAGATAATTTCGACTTGCTGTTTGGGTTCGACAGATGGTCTGCAACTGCAACTTGAATTACTACCGTGAGCATCCTAATGAATAAGACCAAAAATAGCACTTACCGTTTGCAGAGCGGGCTACAGAAGCCCGACGGACTGTGGTGGGGGTTCAGGTCAATTTAAATGGTACGTCAGGATAAGACAAGCACAGAACCATTTGACCCTGTTGAACGACGGCGATTGTTTGACCCGCCATTGCTACAACGAGGAGTACAGTTGGAATCGGCGCGTAATGACTGAATCCATGGATCCTGGGCAGTCATGGCATAATACCTGACTCTTCGTTGTCGGTGGGGTGCAGACGGAGGACGATGCGGTAAAAGACGGTTAAAGACCTGAGGAGAACTAAAAGGCGCCTGTGGCTGTGTCATGTCTCAGGCACATGATCGAGCTCGACTTCAGATAAACTCAACGCAGCTCCTTTACCAACTCATTCATGATTCAAACGCAACTGCTGCAAACGTTGTCTGTTACGCCGTCTAAACGCACTGGAAATCAGTGAATCCACTTCTTCCGAGTTACCCCCGGGCAGCCTTCATTTACCACGTCCAATCCTCAATCGTAAGCCTTATCCATCTCTAAAATTGCATCTTTTCAGGGCAATCCCCACTGGAAGCGTTTTGAAGAAGCGCAATGACTGACTTCTCGGAAAAACGCTCCTTTGAAAAAGCTCCTACAAATTCTGTCGTTATTCGGCAAAAGGAGGCAAAGGGCATCGAGCGCAGCAATGTGAAAGGGAGAAATTTTGCATCCGCTCCACTATTCAAGGGGAAATGAATTACCTGTCCAATGAGGAACAGGGGAATATACATCCGAACGGACTTTCATTACGCCCTGTCTCGCCTTCCGGTTCCTGACTTACTTCCCCCTAAGCTCCCAGCCCAAGTATAAGAATGCACCATGGATTATCACTCAGGGATACTTCCCAGAGCATCCAGTGCATTATCTCTTTAACTCCCAACCCACCACATAAATCACTCCACTCATGCTCTCCTCGAGGCCATCCTCCCCTCCTTCCCCGTCGCGGGCCTCACACGAACCTATCCGCCGGCTCTCCGATACCCCCGCTTTCTTCATGCACGAAGACCACGACTCGTTCTACCACAGCCGAAAGAGCAGCATAGACATCGAGGGAGGGTGTCTCGTCCCAAGCGACTCTGCCGACGGCGCCATGCCCGACCTCACCTCGAAGAAGACGAGTCGCCGCGGCATCTACGCCGAGTACCGGCGCTGGTTCAGACAGAGCTCACCCCGCGCATCAGCAATCCAGCTCCCACTGGCAGAGAAGAGTGCCGAGTACCTCGAACCGAGGTACCGCAACTCAAAATTCGAGCGGCGGTTGCAGACGGGCAGCTGGTGCGCGATGGTGGTGCTTCTAGTGCTCACCATATATTTCCTCATGCGGGAGACATGAGTCGAGCCACAATCATTCATTTTACCCGTTCTGCGATATGTTTGGAACATTTCCTTTTTGGAACTCATCTACGTTAATAATGCGATTCATAGACAGTTTGAGGTGTGTACGTTCATGCGCGAGGCGTCAATTTGTATCTACACTGCGTGTATTTATTGTTAAACTTGATATTGGGAAAAATTGTATATCAGTGCATCGACGTTAATAATGCAATTCAGACAGTTTGGGGCGCCATCGCGGGTATCCTCGAGGACGACTCACCGTGCCCAATGGTCCGCTCCGCCGTGCACGTTCATGCGCGAGGCGCCGGTCTGTATCTACACTGTATTTATTGCTAAACTCGATATTAGCGCATCGACATTCATCTTGACATCTGGCCTCCAAACACACAGTAGATACACTAACCCAAATGGAAAACTGTATGACACGACGTCTAACAGCGCTCTTTCTATCGTATCAACGCCTCAATCTCGATAGTTGCTTTCGGCGCAGCAATTCAATACATTCTTCCATTCACGGGATATACTGTATACTCGGAATACGATACGCGCATCCAGATCTACTTTTTCTTCGGCATCAAAGAAGGGAGGGAGGAGGGACGTGGAGGTAGGGAGGGGGTCGTTCAGTAGATGGTAGTACAGGTAAATATAGCAGTCGCAGTCTAAAACATGGCCCTGCCGAGAAATCGAATCAGCGACAAGCTCGGAAGGGAAGTAAGGAAGCAGGAAGACGCACCAGATCTAGAGGGCAGCGTAGGCAAATAAGTCAAATAAATACCGCCATCCATCCGTCCACCACGTAGCAGGGCAATACACAAGAAGCTATAGGGAGGGAGATAGGGAGCGCATGTAAGGTTGTAGTACAGTAGCAGGGAGTAGGAAAACAAGTCGTAAGTCGTGAGCGAGGGAGGGAGCGCAGTGCGGTGTAGAGAGAGTAGTAGTACATCCCAGCCAAACGAAGCCGAGGAATCGAAAGCTTTAAGGAAGGGAAGGAAAAGAGACGAGAGCGAAAAACGAACGAAATAAATATGAAATGTCCGCGCATTATGGCGTGTAAAATTTGTAGTCGTCCGCCGGCGCCCAATATTGCGACGCCTGCGGCACCTCGGGTGGCGGCCACGGCATGTCGTGCCTCGGCTCCTGCTCGAGGTGGTACTGCTGCGCGTGGTGGTGCTCCACTGGCATCAACGGCTTCACCTCGTACATCTGCGGCTGTTGGTGCCCCACGCCCACGCCCACGCCGTCCATCGCAAGCTGGTCATACTGCTGCCCCTGCGGCTCGTACCCGCCCGCATAATACTGCGCGGGCGCCTGCGGCGCGAACCGCGGGCTCGCCACGTACCCCGGCGGGCTCGTATTATGCCCTTGCGACGACGACCCAGAAGCGCCGTTGCCATTGCCGTTGCTGGTACCGTTCCCAAACGTCGGCGTCGACAGCCCGCCGCTCGTGGTCGTATACGGACTGCTCGCGTTCGACATCGCGCCGCTCGCGCTGCCGTACGGGCTCCCAACAGACCCAGGCCCGGACCCGTACGCCTCCTCGTACGACCCCGCGCGCGGCTGCTGCAAATCGTACATCGCCGCCGACGCGCTGTCGCCCGCGTACCCTTGTTGCTGGGCCTGCTGCTGCTGTTGCGGTTGTTGCTGTTGCTGGGGCGAGGGCTCCGCGAACGAGCGCCGGGAGTACTCCATCCCCGACGCCGCACCGCCATCTATACCAGCGGCCGGCCCCGAGAACGGCATCGTAAACTCCATCGCGACGACGTGCTCCTTCGGCGGGCGCATGCGCGGGTCCTGCGACTGCGAGATCGACGACGAGCGCGAGCGGTACGCGTCCATCGACACCTGCTGGGGCTGGTGTTGTTGTTGCGCCTGCTGCTGTTGCTGCTGCTGCTGGGGATAATACCCCATCTCCTGCGCCTGCGCCTGTGCCTGTGCCTCCGCCTGCGTCCTTGCAAGCGGACTCCCCGCGCTCCCCTTCCCTCCGCCCACGCCCACCGACCCCGACCCCTTGCGCAACGGCGACACCGGGCTCCCCGCGCCGCTCAAGCCCTCCTTGCTCGGGCGCACACGAATACCAACGGACGGATACCCCGGGCGCTTGCGCTTCTCCTTCTCCTTCCCCTCGCGCTCCCTCTCCCTCTCCCTTTCGCGCTCACGCTCCCGTTCCTTCTCCTTGAGCGCAAGCGCAAGCGGCTTCGGCGCATGCGGGTCCGGACCGAGCGCAATCTCGCCATGCGGGTGCGGGTGCGGGTGCGGGTGCGTCTGTTGCTGTCCATGTCCATGTTGCGGGTGCGCATTCGAATGCGTATGATGCAACGGCTGCTGCTGCGCCGCCCCACCCCCACCAATCGCATCGTGCTTCCGCTTCAACGTCGGCGCAGACTCCAGCTGGTTGGGGTTGTGGTTGTGGTTGTGGTGGTTGAGGTGCCCATTAATCTTGATCACCCCCGCCCCACCAGGCACATTCATGTTCTGAATCGGAATCGGCACCTCCACGCGGCTCCCATTCACATTGCCGTTTTGCATCTCCGCGCCGTTGACGTTGAACCCCGACCCCAGCACGCCCGCCTTTCTCGCAAGCCCCTCAAGCACGCGAAGCGCCTCGCCGCAGCCCGCCCACGTCGCGAACACATTGTGCCCATGTGCATCGACGGTTGAGGAAGAAGATGATGATAAGAGCGCAAGCGCCCCCGCCAGCCCTTCCCTCGCGCCCGGCGCAAACACCGCCCCCTGGTGTCTTAGCGCCGCCCACGCACACACGACGCCCGCGTCGAAGAGCGCGCGCGCGGGGTGCGATGCGAGGAGCGCGAGGGACGAGCTGGTGCTGGCGTTGCTGGTGCCGGAGTGGGCAGCCGACGTGCTGGGGAACATGTTATTCCCGCCGAACGCGTTGCTGTTGCCCGGGACGGGGAACACCGACGAGTTGCTGTTGGAGTTGGCTGGCGAAGTGGCAGCCAACGCCCTACAAGCCTGCACGATCCCATGCGCGGCGTCCACCGCGCCGTACACCGCTTGCGGGGGCGGCGAAGCCGAGGACGCGGAGGGGGAGTTGGGGTTGTACGTCTTTAAAAAACCATGAGCGTCCTTCCCTCGACAGAGCAGACAACACAAGAAAGAAACAACTCACCACCCACCCAACCCACACCCCCAACACCGCGCGGTGCGCCAGCAGCGCCACCTCCGCGTCCTCCCGCTCCCTTGCTTGTCGTGCCTTGTCGTGTTGCCGCCCTTGTCCGTGTTCGTGGGGTACGCAGAGCTGGGCGAATCCACCTCCATCGCGCTCACGTACGCAGACCCAAACTCCGGCGCGAACTCGAACCCGGCCCCATTGGGCGCGTTGTTCGTCGCGTTCGTCGCCGAATTGAAGGTAGAGGTAGACGACGCAGAAGAAGCCGAAAGCTCGCCCTCCGCCCACGCCCTAATCGCCCCCTCCGCACGACACGCGCCCTCGAGCCCAGGCAGTGCATGTACCGCGTGCAGCGTGCGCACGAGTCTGTGCGAGCGTCAGCGAGCGTTCGAGTTCCGTGTAAAAGAGGGAGAGAGAAAGAGCAGAAGCGAGCGACCGAAAGAGCAGAAGCGAGCATTCAAAAAAAGAGCAGAAACGAGCGTTCGAAAGAGCAGAAGCGAGCGATCCAAAGAGCAGAAACGAGCGATCGAAAAGAAAAGAAAAGAAAGAAAGAAACCCACCTAACCAGCCCCCCGAACTTCTTCCCCCCATGCCCATTCCCTCCTTGCCTACCCCCTCCGCTCTCCCCGTTACCCGCTTGATCAGCGTCCCCCTCCTCGACCCAATCCCGGCCCCTCGCGAGGGGGTCTTCCTCCCCCGCTTCTTGTGGGGAGGACGAAAGGGAGTTGAAGGATGTAGGAGAAGGAAGGGACCCAAAGGCAACATGCGGCGGCACGCCCAGCGCGTCGGCCGTTAATCTGTTCAACACAAGAGGTTAGTACTCGTTCTCTTCTCTCGTTTAATCAAAAAGTAGTAGTCGTCGAAAAGCGGAAAGAAAGAAAAAAAAGTAGTTCAAAGCGAAAAAAAACTCACACATCCCCAACCACCACAGCCCACCACGTCCGCGCGCGCAGCGCCGCTAACCACCTCCCTCCATTTCCTCCATCTCTTTCTTGTCCCCCATTTTCTCCCCCGTTTCCGTTTCCCCCATTCCCTCCATGTCGATTTACCCCGAACGCATTATAGGAAGACGAGGAAGACGGGGGGAGGAACAACCCCCCTCCCCCTCCCCCGCCCGCACCCTCGTTGACGCCGTCCGCGCCGTCCTCGGTCTTGATCCCGGTGACCCCACGGGGCCGGCACCAGCGGTGGGCCGGCGTTTCTTCTGCGCTTGTGCTTGCGCGCGTTGGGCGGTGGTGGTGGTGGCGGATGTGGAGGAGGTAGAAGCGGAAGGGCGGGAGGCGGGGTGAGTTGGGTACGCCGCCGTAGAAGTCGAGGGATAAGAGGAGGAATGGGAATGGGAAGAGGAGGAAAGGGAAGCCGAATCGAGCCCCACCATCCGCGCGTGTGCGATCGTCTTCGCGAGCTACAGTCACGTCAGCGTCGGTCTCCAAAAATAACTTGAGCAGAGAGGAAAGAAAAGAAGAACGAAGTGGCAGGAAGAAGTGGGAGGAGGGGGAAAAAAAAAAGACTCACATGCACATACGCCTCCTCCATCCCCTCCCCTCCGCGACGCATCATCCCAACCCCCACAGCCCACAGCGCCAGAACCGCGTCCACGTCCGCCTGCTCCTCCTCTGTGTTGCCATTCCCTCCATTCGTAGAGGAAGACGAGTTGGAAGACGCAGAGAAATACCCCTCCGCCCCCCTCACCGCCAACCCCGCCAAATCCTCTGCCTCCTCTCCCTCATCCCGTACTTCCTCTCCGTTATGAGACGACGAAGACGAAGCAGCAGAAGCAGCAGGAGCAGGAGGAGCCAACGCCAACACCCCACACAACAGCGCAAAGAACGCAAGCCTCGGATCACCTCTCTTCCTCTCTCTTCCCCCATGCCCATGCTGCGGATGTGGATGCGTTGATGCAGGTGCAGGATACCCATTCCGCCGCCTCGCATGCGGGTGCGGCTGTCGTAGCACGACACCCGGCCCCCCATCGGCGTCGGCGTCCGCGAGCTCGTCCACCTCCCCCCCTTCCTCCCCATCCCCCTCCCCATCCTCGTCATGCTCGTGTTCGTCGTGGTCGTGCGGCTCATCGCCGTCCCCATCTCCGTCCTCGAGATGCTCATGCAGCTCCGAATCGGACTCCTCCGCGAGCGCGTGGATCGGCGGGAACTCCGCCTGTGCCTGCCCATGTCCATGTCCATGTCCATGTCCCCCATGGTTGTTGTGATTATTCGAGTGTTGGTTGGAGGCGTTGCCATACGTAGGCGGCGTATTAAACGGCGACGCAAACACGGGCGTGTGGAACGCCGGGTTGGGCGAGCTGCCGAACGCGGGCGAGGACGAGTTGAACCCCGCAGCGGGCGAATGCGCATTGTTAAACCCCGCAGGCGAATGTGCGTTGTTAAAAACCGAACCAGAACCAGAAGGCGAGTTGAACCCCACGGGCGCGCTGAACTGCGGCGCGCCATTGGCAGCGTACGCCGCCGGCCCGCCCGCAAAGATCTGGCGCGCGCGCTCGCGGTTACGTTCCCTTTCTCTTCGGCGCTCGGCTTTGGCTAGGGCTTTGGCGTCGGCGTCGCCTTTGGTGAGATGCAGAGGAAGAGAGGGAGGAGGGGGATCGGCAGCAAGTGCAGAGAGGAAGGCGTAAGCGCGGGCCTCGAACCACGCGAAAGGGAAGGGTGCGGCGCCGGCGGCTGCGAGGGCATGGTGGGCAGCTGCGAGGCGGGCGGGGATGCGCTGTGCGGAGGGGAGGAGGCGCAGGAGGGCGGGGCCGGGGGTGAGTGGTGGGGGCGGCCGTGGCCAGGGGGTACGCGCGGAGCTGTAGCGCACGGGGGCAAAGGGAGACACGGCAATGGCACAGCGAACGGTGCGAGGAAGGCAGCGTGCAGCACGGGCAGGGACACGCTCAGTGCTGTCGTTGGCGGGGACGGGCCTTGTGTTTGCGTTGAGGTTGAGATACTAACAGGATTTTGTTGTTGTGTGGGGCTAGATTGAGGGAGATGGCCGAACTGCTGTATCCACTGCTCTACCTGGATGAGTCTGTTGTTGAGGGAGTGGAGGTCGACTTTCTCTGCTGCGGCGGGGGAGTAGATGCACCGCACGACCGTGTCCCGCTTCACACACGACCCGCACGGTGTCCGCCTATCGCACTTTAGTTTCAGCCGTTTGCATTCCGCGCACACCTGCTCCCATTGCCATTAGCTGCTATACCACCACTCCCCAAAACACGCACCACGGTGATCCTAGACCGGACCTGGGGGGGGTTGGCAGGAGCAGCGGGCTTGGACTCTTTGGTGTTGTCATTGGGGTCGTCGCGGTCGCGGTCGTGGTCCATCGTGGTGGTTGGTGCGGAAAAGAAAGAAACAGCTTCAGCGGCGCAGAGGTAGTATAAAATTGCATCACACAGCTAAACGTAATGCCGCCCCGGCACATCTCTACCCCATAAAGCCACAACCCCTCCACCTGATGCGCCAGATCAGATCCCAGATCTAAACAACAAGCAGATCCTCCGCGGACTCGAACAGGGGCAACCCATCTCCGTATGGACGTCCATGCTTCGTCGCCGATCTCTGTTGTGCGCAACTGGTGTGCGACCCACTAGCTGCTCTGACTCGCAATCGTGGCGCGACACTCAATGATCGCCGTCTTCTCCCCTACTGCCTTCTCACAAAGCCCTATCTTCTAGCCTAATTTTCCCCGCCCAAACATACCAACTGTCATCCTCATCGATCCCGTATGTATTCACTATTCTCCAATGCGCAACTCAGATGACTCCCACATACCCCGTGAGGACACCCCAACCCCAATATGTCAACGCCAATCTCCTCTGCGTGGATTCTGCTATCATCCTACGATATACATATATAGCCCAACACTCCCTCGCCGCTCTCCCGCGGCCAGCCTAACCATTTCTCCCCATCTTTACTGTATTTGTGCTCCCCATCTTTTATCTGCCACGACATATCTCCTCTTTATTTGTGTCACTTTAGATGCCTCTTTCCGCAATTTTCCCCCCACGCGATCATCATCTCAGACCGCTCCAGACTCGCGTATCCATTTCCTGTGTCGATTTATCCCGAATAACGAACGAACGAACAAAACAAAACAAAGAGTTATGATACGAACCGCTAACTACATCCGGCTTCTCGATTCAGCACCTTTTTCTCGAGCGCGGATCGATATCGCCATCATACCCCGCAGTCCTGGCTCGGGTAGGACGGCGAGCGCACGGCTGCGGGTGCGGGGACCCGCTCCCGTCCATCATCATCATCATACCCACTGGCATCCGCCTGTGCCTGCGCGTGCTGGCCGCGGCGCAGGCACCGATACTGTAACATCACAGCATCCCGACGCCGCTAAGCGGTAAGCGGTAAGCGCGCCGCTAAGGACAAGCGCTATGCCGGTCCCTGGTCCCTGCCTCGGCGCCCGCCCGCCCACTAAGCTTAATGAATTTTATTAAAAAGTAGGAGACGTGAAGACGTGTCGGCCTGAGACCACGGCGCCCGCCAGGACGTTGGCCGGGGCGAGCGAGGGATAATCATTATAACAAAAAGTTCTGGATTCTGGATTAATATTCTGGAATCTGGAATCTGGAATGAGATGTGAGATGTGAGATGGAAATGCAGAGATGAGATGAGACGAGCTGAGATGGCCGGGGCGAACCCTCACTCATGATCTACTTCCCGACAAGTAGAAGACGAATCAACCTGTGACACAAATCTCGCCCTCTTTCTTTCTTGCCTTCTTGGGCTCTTGTCTTCTTGGGCTCTGGCAGTGTTTAAATGTTCCGTCGCCTTCGAGCTTCAAGCTGTACACTCTGACACTCGAAGTTCTTCCGTCGTTCTAAGTTAGCCTCTCGAATCATATGCCAATGGTGAAGCCTGAAGGAAGCAAGGGAGTGACAACGTTAACGACCCGGAGCGCCCACGAGCGCCCATTGTCTCATACATATGATCTTATCTGGACCTATCCTGTGCTAGCCTCCGGACCCGTGCAACGCCGTCCACCCCGTCCCGTCATTTTGGTTATTTATTCAAGTACCGCCAACTGGCTTGATCAAATGTCTGTTTGTTCCTTGCCGTTGGTTATCCTTCGGCCGCCCACAGTCACTCTAAAAATTCAAACTAAATTGTACATGACGCTTCAATGAGACGGATATCGAGGGAACGTCCCGAGCCAAAATTTTTAAATGTTGCCCAGGAAAAAGGTTAAAAAAGTGACGGTAGAAATGGCTGTGCAAGACAGAAAATAATTATTGGCGGAGGCTCAAGGGCGAAAATAAAAAATCTGCCCGCGACACTGGCATTCCCTGAAGAATCCAAAACTAGACAGGTCTTCCACTCAAAATGTGGCCAGAATGTTGACGGTTGAAGCTGTAGCCACCACGCAGACATCAAAACCCTTTATGTTCAAATTCAAATTGCCAGTCCCCCACCTTGAAGTAGTTAAGTACGAACGGCGCCCGAGCCGTCGCTGCGTCACACCACTAGTCTCCGAATCTTAACACAAACATAATAAACACTCCGTTCCGCAGACTCACGTCACCTCGTAAGTTGTTATTATATCTCTAGCTCAGGCTACAGAAATATATACAGAAATACAGACAGAACGCGCCCCCAAGCGGGCGCCGGGAACATCATCCTGTCCATAGTACACACTAGTACTCGGCCCCGAGCCTTGAACGCGACGGCGAACACGAATATCAAAACAAAAACAAAAAACTCAAACAAAAGGGGACAGGGTTGTTCACAGTAGCCTTTTTTCCTCCCTCAAGTTTTTTCGCTCCCTTTTTTGTGTTCCCGCCGTTTTTCTCCTTTTCAATTTCAACATGCAAAAAGGGTGTAGTAAGTAAATCCAAAAAATCTAGGTCCAACGTGCGATATTGTCAGCAAAAAAAGGGCAAAAAAAAAGAAGCGAAAAAGGGCCTACATACTGTGAACACCCTGGTTTAATTTTCAGCTCCCTTTTTGGCTCCCTTTATCCAGTCTGGGTGCTCCTATGGTTCCTTAAAGGTCACATACCACCTAAGATGTTCAAAATGGACTCGGGGTGAATTTTTCTGGATTTTATAGGCCACTCGGTTACATTTTATCTGCCAAACAAGAAAAAGGCCGAAAACTTGACAAGGGAGCAAAAAAAGGGCGCAAAAAAGGACGTCAAAAAGGCTACTGTGAATAACCCCATTGAAAAACGGCGTAAAAAGGTGCAAAAAGGGCGCAAAAAAGGGAATAAAGGGCGTAAAAAGGGCTGCTGTGGCCTGTGGATGACCCTATAGGCTATAGAACGGCGTCACACTCTCCGACGGCGAATCTCCATCCGCACGACAATAAGTTAATAACACAGTGACTCCGTTCAGCAGACTGCTAACGTCACCTCGTAAGTTGTTTTATTATTACCGCGATGCCAGTGAGCTGGGTCTACAGACAGAAATACAGAAATACAGAGATACAGAAATGCGTAACAGCGCGCCCTGCCCTGCCAATACATACAGTATGTCAGTAAATGCCCAAGTACCGGGCGCCGGGAATACTAGTAGTATTAAGTTAGGTGCACGCACACAATTGAGCACTAGTACTCGGCCCCGAACCAACGTGAACGCGAACCCGACGGCGAACACTTGAAGTCGGGGAAATATCAAATAACAATAACTTGAACAAACAGGGACGGCGACGGCGTTCATTATATCATATATGTAGTATGTAACGCAAACGCAAAAGCCTGAGACGGGGGCACGCGAGGTACATTGATCCCCGTCTCAGGCTGCCGTTAACCGCGCTGGAATTGGAAGTAAGGTTCGCGCGCGGAGTTTGAAAAATCCTCTTTGAAAATTCTCCATACTTAAGTACTATTCGCCCACTGACTGACTGCACCTTCCCGATCGAGCTCGAGCGCAGATCGCTACCACTGATCCGGATCCCCCCCGCCCACGTTCCAAAATCGATGTCCAGAAATGATTCGTCTGGCCATGGCCAGGAATTCGAAGGGTTCGAAAGGAAGGGAGAAAGGAAGGGGGAGCTAAGCAGTAGATAAGAGCAGATAAGAGTCTGGTCTGGGGATATGATATAGATATAAATAAAAATAAAAGACCGTGACTTCCTTCCCCGTGGACCGTGGACCGTGGACCGTGATGTGTTTAAAGCTTCCTCTTGAGCGCTGATCCGTGCTAGGTGGTTTTGGTTTTAATTTTGGTTTTGGGAAAGGGAAGGAGAAAGGAGCGGAAGGGAGTATTATAATAAAATAAACAAACGTTCCGCGACTCCGACTTGCTGGCAGGGTCGCCGACCTGTGTTCAACATAAATACGAACAGGCCCGGGGAGGGTGAGACGAAAAATCCAATCCACCTTCGAACGCATCTCGACCATCGTGACGCCAAGCCGGGGATATGATGTATTTACGTCTGCGACCCCAAGTCGGATAACGATAACGAACGCGTCTGGCCATGGTCCATGGACGGCGCTCGAGAATCGAGGAGCGTTTATATATTATACATTACTGGCACGTGTGTGGTTGAATTCGACGCGTCGAACGCGGTAGGGACGCGTCACTGCATAGTAGAGACGCGTCAACACGAAATATCGCAATAAGTAATAAATATTAAACGCACCCCGGTTCGAAAACGCGTCACGTGTCCGAGTTGAATTCTTATTTTTCATTTGCATTCGATTCGCGGGAGAAGGGAGGCCGCCACAGCCGCAAATAACAAACGGAGCTCACGTCAATATGAAATGTTGCAGTAAGTACTTAATTAAATATTAAACCACCCGGTTCGAAAACGCGTCACGCGTCCGAGTTGAATTCTTATTTTTCATTTGCATTCGATTCGATTCGCGGGAGAAGGAGGCGCAGGACGAACACAAGTCGCAAATACTCACGTCAATATGAAATATTGCAGTAAGCAATCAAATATTAGACGCACCCCGGTTCGAAAACGCGTCACGCGTCCGAGTTGAATTCTTATTTTTCATTTGCATTCGATTCGATTCGCGGGAGAAGAGAGGCGCACTGGACGAACACAAGTCGTAAATAACAAACGGAGCTCACGTACATTCATTATAACGCGGGATCAAATTATTCCCGAGTGGCGTACGTGCCGTTAACTTGCTTAAGTTAGGTTCGCGGAGTTTGAAAATCTCCTTCTCCAATGTCCATACATAAATATTTTGTGGTATGTACTAATTGTGTATTGCGCAGCACACTCATCGATATTGCCGTGAAGCCCACTTAACTTACCGTCGTATGCACAGAGATCCGAACCAATACTTGAAGCTGAAACTGCCAGTGAGCGCAGATCCCTACCTCTACCCCTACCATAAGCGCTTCAGATCCCCGCTACGGTCCAGAAGCCAGAATTCGTGCAGGAATTTGATGGGTTGGTTCGAAAGGAAGGAAGGGGGAAAGGAAGGAAGTAGATAAACTGAACTGAACTGAATAAAGTTCAAACCGATAATCGCTGGCTATAGATAAAAATAAAAATAAAAAGTTCCTTCTGACCGGGACGTCTCTAAAGCTTCCTCTTGGGCGCTGATCCGTACTAGGTGGTTTTAATTTTGGGAAAGAGAAGGAGAACGGAAGTGAAAGGAAGGAGGAGGGAGTATTATCATAAAATAGACCGCGACTCCCACCCACAGACAGCCCAAGGTTCGTACACGAATGGCCGGGGTGGATTCGAACTTGAAGATGAGAATTCCAAACTCGCACGCGTTTTCGAACCGGGTTGACTACTGCGGTATGAAAAATTTCAATTATCGACGCGTCTAACGCGTTCGAAAGTCTCCACACCCAGGTACGGGCCCAATAAACGCGCCTCGAATGCGGTCCAGACGCGCAGATCGCAGACGTAACTTAATATCCCCGGCGAGAACATTCGCTGGGCGTGCGAGTTCGAGTTGGATTTTTTTTGATTTTCATCCACTTCAAGTTCCCACCCTCCCCGTCCGCGAATCGTGTATATATATTTTGCGGAGTTCGAATTGAATCTCCCTCCTCCTTCTCAGTCCACACATAACTGATGAATGTTTTCTTTTGTGGGTACTACACACTCGGCTGTGAAACCCAGGCATACAGTATGCACAGAAATTCGAACCAACTAGAGCTGGTCCAGAATCCAGAATTCGTCCAGGAATTCGAAGGATTCGTTGGAAGAAGTAAGTAAATAACTTTGAGATAACTGAATAAAGTTCAAACCGATATTCGCTGGCTATAAATAAAAATAAAAGTTCCTTCTCTTCTGCCCGGGACGTGTTTAAAGCTTCGGCAGCGCTGATCCGTGCTGGGTGGTTTTAATTTTGGGAGGATGAGAAGGGAAGGGAGTATTATAACAAAATAAACCACGACTCCCACCAACAAAACTCACATGCGTTTTCGGTTTCGTTTTTCGACTCATCGCGTTTGATTGCCGCGGCGGTATGAAATTTTCAACTATTGACGCGTCTACCCGCGTTCGACGCGCCTTGAACGCGGGCCGGACGCGCAGACGTAACTTAATATCCCCGGCTTGAACGTTCGCTGGGCGTGCGAGTTCAAGTTTAAACTCCCATCCAAGTACTTCCCACTCTCCCCGACCGCGAATCGTGTATGTATATTTACATGTAGGTCGTCGAACTTGAACTTGAACCGGAGTCGTCTCCACTCATATCCATAATACTGATACACATTTTTATTTGATTTCCCGTGCAGGGCCACTACTTGGTACATTTCTCGACGGCGGCCCTGGACCAAACTCAAACGCAAACGCCCCAAGCAAGGAAAAAATAGGGACATGCGTATTATGATTAAAATAAAATAAAAACTCCGCGACCCCAACTCCGACTCCGCGACCCCGACTCCGACTCAGGTTCGCGGACTTGTAACAATATAAATATAGATAAACGCGATTCGCGAGCGGGGAGGGTGGGAAGCCTTGGTCCTTCACTCGACGTTAAATATTAATACGTGACTGGGTTAAATACTTATGCCGGTCGAGACCCGCTAGCATTAATTTTTTTATAGATCATCGCTGACGAAATTCGAACTTCGAACCACCGGACGGCGAGGTGGGCAACCTTCGTTGAGATAACATAAGTACTTGAGATAATACATGAACGCGCTGCGAACGCGTTCCAGACGCGTTGATATCGGGCGTAAAGAGAGCGAATATCGAACCACACCCAGATTGCTGACGATCATGGAGCGAAAAGCCTGGTAGCACGAACACTGAACATTGACATGAATACTGACACGAACCCCAGCGCTAACTTGAACGCTAACATGATAATCCTGCCCCGCTGGAGGTGGAGCACTGACACTACTGCTAGTCTCAAAATGAGCAGACAACTTGAACTAAAAACTCCGCGACTCCGACTGCCAAATTCACGGACCTGTAAAAACATAAAATGTACACGATTCGCGGATGGGAGGTGGGAAGGGCTGGGCTTTAAATACGCAAGCGACGCGTCAATAATTCATGTTGCAGTAATTGAACGAGCCCACTCCTCGAGTCGTGACTTCGAGAACGCGTGCACATCCAACCCTTTAATTGCAAGTTCCCACCCACCCCCGTCCGTGTGTTTTTATATTTTTACAGGGAGTCGCGTCTCCACTCATGTTCATAATACATAATACATATTCGCATTTTTGTTTCCTTGGCCACTACGCACTTACCTACATTCTCGACAGCGCAAAGAAAGAATGAATGACGAGACAAGTCGTACATATAATAAAACTCCGCGACCCCGACCCCGACTCAGGTTCGCGGATTTGCATCAATATAAATATACACGATTCGTGAACGGGGAGGGTGGGAAGGGCTGGACGTTAAATACGCAAGGCCTAGGGTCGAGACCCGCTACCATTAATTTTGGATCATCCCCGGCGAATTCAACCATACCCACACTCGATCGACGGCGAGGTGGGGTGGGGTGCCTGCCGGCCAGCAATCTTGAGATAATACAAGATTGAACGCGCCTCGAACGCGTGCCAGACACGTTTGGTGTTGATTATCGGGCGTAAAGAAAGTACTGTAGAATTTTTATATCTTTTACTGTCATATCCATATCCCTGGCGAATATCGAATCACACCCACACTGATGACGATCATGGAGTAAAAACCCTAATAGCACGAACACTGACACGAACGCTAGCGCCAACTTGAACGCTAACACGATGATCCTGCCCCGTCGGAGGTGGAACATTGACACTGCCAACTACATAGTCCTAGTCTCGATCTCGAAATGAGCAGACATCTCAATCTGCGAACGGTTTGCGATTGGTTGGCAAAAAAAAAATGAACACACAGCACGAAGTCAGGATCATTCTCCTTCTTGCAATGGACACGCTCGCGAACGGAGGAGGGAAATAATTTGAAAGGAGGGATTGATGCAAGTTGGAACTTAGGCGTCTTATGAGGATGATGAGGGTGGGATGAGAATTCAACCATGCCTGATCGCGACGCGTGTCCAATTAATTCTCGCGTCGCCCGCGTTTTGAGCTCGAGTCCAGGAGTCCCAAGATCTGAGGATCATCCCCGGCGAAATTCGAACCACACCCACGATCGGCGCCAGACTGTGAGGTGGAATATAATAATATATTATCTGACATTTGAACGCGCCTCGAACACGTTGTGGACGCGTTTGTGGATTATTGGTGAGGATTATACAGTACTAGTATCATCCCCGCAAACCATGCCGAGTTTTTTTTTCGTGACTCGGGCTGATCAGATGTTTGACGGCCATGGTGCCTGCCAGCAAGAAGTCAGAACCTTAATACTTAGCTACTGACACTGACATGGTGACATTGCTAATGCCAATATGGATTAGCACGATGATCGATATCCTGTCCCGCCGGAGGCGGAAGAGTGCTGGCAAAGTGCTAGATGCTAGTCTCGAAATAAGCAGACGCCGACTCGGAGACTGTCCCAAACAGACGGATTGATGAATGAGTGCCTTGCATTACAGTGCGAAGGAGATCATCTGTGGCGCCGGGGAAATAAATCTACGAGCCGTCGGGTTGGGAAAGAAATTCAAGTCGTACGACGCCGCGTCGTGAGTACAAGTTCTCCTGAAGCACAAACGCTGATCCCCCATGATCGACGGCGGCCTTCTGAGAAGCGGAAGTAGATAAACTCGCAATTTCAAATTGATAATCGCGTGCGGGGTATAAATAGCTCTCTCAGTGGCGCTTCTCGAACCTCCTTCCCCTTCCGGTCTTCATACTTCCTCTTCTGGTTCCCTTTCCTCCGGTTCTCCATTCGCGGGAGGAGCGGGCCGGCGCGGACGAAATAGTGAATGTGAATTCAATTGCGCATTGGGACGACTATAAATAACGTGAACCAAACGCGCGGCGCGTATATATTATTATATTAAAACGCGTCTCGAACACCGTTAATATTAATTATCAACGCGTCTCAGGAATATTCCCGGCGGAATTCGAATTCGAACTTCCCAACTTGGACTGCTGGACGTGCCTGCCAGCAGAACCCTATACGCCAGTTCCGCGTTTAGTTTTTTTCTTCCAAGTTCTATAGATGAATCCGGACGGATCAAACTATGTGGAGCTCCACCATTACTATTATTATTCAAGATCCGAGGTCGGAGGGCAGTGAAATGGTCCATGGATCTAACTGTGCGAACGCTTGGGTTGGAAAAGAAAATTTTCAACCACGCGACGACTCTCATGACGCACAATGATTTGCGCTACGTAGGTGGTCAGGCTCTGGATTCGGGATTTCGTTCGCTCGGGAAGCCGAATCGGAATCCCGCCGGACCACTAGCTGATGAATTTCGCATTGGTGGTCAAGAAGTTGAACATGGATACAGCCCCGAACGCCCCACGCGTTTTAATCAATATTGGTGCCAATTAATATTATGAATGCGAAGAGAAGATGATCATTCCCGGGCCACACCCCACCTACCAATCTAGGATTCGAGGCCAGCGAACGCCGAACCACCGTTGATGATTCTCAGATTCTGCCAGCGGGGCCGGAACAGGAGAACCACGAAGACGGAGAGTGTATCGAATTTAAAAGTGTTTTATGATGCACATACATCGTCGACTGGAAAAGAACCAAGAACAAATAAATCAATGAAGAGGGCGAGCACTGCACCGCCTGCCAGCATGGCCGCGGCAAAGCCAACCAAAATGGAACTCGGGCGGACGTGTTCCGTCGACAATAATAAATGAATCGCTCGCTGGCTTTATGTTGGAAGTCCCATTCAATGGAGTAGCGAGTTCGCACTCCACATTTAAGGTACCCCTGTGCCAGCTGCAGGTCGAGCCCTGGGGTCGGTTCAGACGTTTCACAGGACCTGACGGTGACGACGCACAAGTCTTCGAATTCAACGTTTATCGTTCCTGCCGTTTGGCTAACTTGAAGGATGTTTCACCCAATTAAAGGCTTGACGTTGATTCCCCACGGGTGTTCGAATGAGACATTTATTCGTTCCTTCAGACATGTCGTTTCTATCGTTTCTAATTCTTGCACGCATCAGTGATCATTTGTACCGTTCCTCCAGATATACTTACGCACGTCAGGGCGCTGGACGTTATGAGATGATTAGATCTACGTATGATTTCGTTCGGCATTTTCCCTGGGAAGTGAACGCGGGCTGTCGGTATCAAGATTTCTCGCAGCTTTCGCGTCGCCTTGGTGGCCACGAGTCGCGGCTCTGCCTCGAGAGAATTCAACCAAGTCACGAAATTCGAGCATCGCAGAGTTGTGACAATAACAAATATCACTCACGGCATGGCGGCTGTCGCTGCCAGCAAAGTCGAACAAAACCCTAACACTGATCCTGCCAGAGATCACGAAGACCTGTCTCGAGCCCAGTCAAGAGTGTCAAGTCGATTCTGATTTTTGTCGAAGAAATGATAGTCGCTGGGTACAAGTTCATTTCATTCCAATTCATTTCAATCGAAGTTGGAAGTCGTCTTCGCGAAACGAATACCACCACACCCCACACGCACTGCTTGGGGTTGCTTCCTTGAGATTCGTTGTTGTTCGGGACTTTTCTTGGGGAAGGAAGTCAAAGGTGCCCGAAAGCGGTAGATCTCGGGCCGCTATATGTGTTTTCGTCTCGGTTGCGGCGCAGGCTTGGTCGTGCCTTCGTTTGCGTTTCCGCGTCTTGCATCTGGCTTCGAGAGCTTTGTGTTGGAATCAACTCTTGCTGGCTTCGAATCTACGACTTGCGTTCGCCTTCGAATCCACCTAGAAACAATATTCAGCGGGAATCAAAAGAATTCAACCTGTATTGTGCCCGTAACTGTGCTACATGCAGAATCGCGAGATTTAACGGTTGCCCGGTCACCTTAAAGCTCGTTCAACTAACTATAGCAGTTATTAATCCGCACCTGACTGAATTTCCATGGTGTCGCAACTTGTTGTCGCCCGCGTGTCGATTTCAACCACTGCGCATCCGCATCTGCATTTGGATTGTCTAGATCTTCAAAAAAACGTCTTGCACTGGTTGCAACTTGCGATGTGCATTGAGTTGGGCGACACTTAGTATCCGCGCTCAGCCTTGAAGACCAGTCTGAGTTACGACAACCCGCGTGCGCGATGATGCGTATTAGCCTTTGTGTTTTTTGTTGACTGGCGATGCGACGGCCCGGCCCTGCTGCGACACGTTGAGAAAAGTAGGACAATAAGTGCTTATGGCAAGATCGAACCAGCTGGGTGTCCCTCCAGGCCTCCTTGAGGCCTCCTGATTAATTCCTGGTTTTTTTTCGCGATTATTTCCAAGCGACCTGATACCCGACGGAACGTCGCCGCGCGGAGCCGTGCGCATGCGCAAACCCTTCCTCTTCCTTCCTTAAAAGGGTTCAGCCGTCTCACACCCGGATAAGGGAACTGTGGCATATGCACAAAACAGCACACAAGTTCACAACGCCCGTATTACGACGGATTAGGAAAGCCTCCAGGCTCCCAAGCCATATTAGGCCGTACTTATCAGGACGAAATTTCTCGCGTTCAGAAGATGGCAGAAATGGCTCACCATATATGGGATGGTGTCCGGGCCTCACGAGTTTCGGTTGTATGTTGTCGGCATGGTGGCGGGATGAATATCAAGGTCGGGTGCGGCCAACGAAAGCCGCGAGCTGCCGCGAGCAAATCCTATTCGAATGTAACAGGGGGAACAGTACGCATGTGGCGCATCAGGATGGAGGGAAGACAGATTAGCTCGCGACACTCGTTTATTTAAAACTGTAACCAAACTGTAACTCACTTCTTCAATACAATAGTTACGGATCAACGACATTGCAGGCAGTATGTCGCTTCGTATGATAAGCACGGCGCGGAGCAATTCTGAACCTAGCCGACAGCCGAGCCAGGCCGAACCCCTGCAAGGCACGCCCCAACCTTGTGCCTTGCCAGTGGCCCTCTTTTGAACCGCGGGAGAATATTTGCCAATAGTGCCGCCCAACCGCCCAGTGTGTTCAACTTAGATTTGCAACTTATCGCGTTCGAGATCATATTCGGCATTGGCTTAAGGAGCTGGGATAGAGCGGTAGGAGACAATAAAATTTCATGATCCAGAGACTTTGGTTGCGCCGGAAGGCTGACGGACGTCGCAACAGCGTGCGGCAGCGATCCTACAGGGATACGACTCAGAAGAAGTCAAAACAGTTGAGTCCGGATCGATTCGTACCTTTGATCTGGCATTGACAACGCAAATCAGCAGGTGCCGCGGCACGGGTACGGCGTCGCCGCGGTAGAAGATCCATTGGATGGTGATTCATTTCGGAGCCAATGAAACTCAAGAGTCCACAATAATAGCTTTGCGAATCAAACCAGAAAAATCATACCGGATTCGAGAATTCTCCGCAATCCAGGGTTCAACACAGCGGGGACTCGATTCCAGAAAGGGTGCTGCCGGCACAATTCAAAACCAAATGTTGACCAAACCCCTGGCACGAAAGAGACTGATAGTAGACAGCGGAGGCCGATCTTTCATTTACGCACGAAGTGACAGGCGTAGAACCACGTCTACCCCACGCAAGAATTCGAACACGAAGCGGCGAAAGTTGCCAATCAGTGCAGTACGCCGGGGCGAAATCGCTTGTGCTGGCTACCGCTTAGTGGGTACCTCCGCGGGGCGGACACTGGCAAGAATGGACGATAAATATAATGCGGAAAGAGAATTGGATGGACGGGAATGCTAGTCAAGGATGGGAACACATAGAAGTCCAGAATACATTTAACGCCGCGGATAGGAGTGGAATGGAATGGATGCAGTCATTCCATTTATGCATGTGGATCCAGCGCCTTTTTCTGACTCTGAGGGAGGATAAGCATATGTGATAATATCTGTAGAATAGAAATTATAATAGCATCGAATTCGTACAATAAAAATAGCACCGACTTTTCGTATCCTTGCGTCGTATCGTTGGGGTACATTCGATCGTCTCGCATAGGCACATGTCTTCTAGCGTACCCCACCATGTGGAACGAGGTTTGTATCCATAAATTAGCACTACAGGGACCCGGTTAATCAGCCGTGTTGCGCAGCGACAAGCACACGGCCGAGGCGATATCGAGTCGTGCACGCATCAGCACCGAACGGGTTAGTGCCGAGTTCACAGCCCAACGTATGTAATATACAGGGCCGCGGGTGCGTGTGCTTGAGAGGACAATATGTCCAGGCGTGTGCACTGAAAGCCCGAAACTGGATTAATCTTATCGAAACGCGAAAACAGTCGCTGCTGCGCCGATGCCGTGCGGCAGAAGCGCGCGCTGGCAGAATCTGTATGTGGCGCAACGCCCGGTCGAGTTGTGTCCTGTCGCTGTTTCGCCTGTCCTCGAGCCGCAGCATTTGGGGCTCCATCGACAGGGCCAGGCCCGATACCAATCCGCACCAAATATTAATGAATTAGAGGGTTGGACGGGGAATGGAGAGGATTACGGCGCAGTTGTTACGGCAAGCTTTGGCTATACGTGCCGTCCAACCACTCGGATATAATACGTGCCGATCCAAATTCAGGAATGCATGCCGTTGAATTCAGGGGATAAGACTACAACGTACCGGTTGGTATGATTTAACATGAATAATCACAAACGTCATTGTCAGGACATTTTCAGTGCGATTGTATTTCCGCGGACAGAAGGATGAAGCCATCGTGACCAGCGATCATGGTTGGACATGTTGAAAAGTCGTAATGATGTTGGTTTTCGCGAGATGAAAATGGATGAATGAAAGGGGGTTCGTATCTAGAAACAGACAAATCGCAGTGCAGGTCACGTTCTACCGCATATGAGCCGAAAGAGGGGACACGGTTCATTGACGGAAGGGAGGCTTGAGAGTTCAAGTTCAGTCAAGATGATGGAGATCTAAGAGCCGAGCTTTGTGTTTGTGGGAGATGAATGCCAAGCGGAGTTATGGTTGTCAAAAACAAAGACTCCGCCTAGTAGCCAGAGAGAAAATTCAGAGGGGTCTAAAAGGCTGAGGTATGCGGGAAGGCGGGTGGAAAACGAATGCCAGGAGATGCGTGAGGCAAAAATAACCAGTTCGGTCAGTGCAGGTGCTTCGACGATAGAACTAGGGTAACAGAAATCAGAAAGTCCCATGTTATTAAAAGTTGAAAAAGTTTAAAGGAGAACATCGGAGCCAGGCTGTCACATTGAACAGCGAAATGAATCAAAAAGCCTTCGTAAAGGTAGCACCAGGAGGTGGCTTGCCATCTGAGCTCACCAAGAGAATCGGTTTCAAAGAGTAGCGCACCTTAGGCCCCTGTTAACGATGTTCGTTAAAAAATTTGCCACGACAGCTATGTACATTTGTCCCGTCCACAGAGTGGACCTCGGAAAATGCCAGCGGAACATGGTCGGTCCGAATATGTAGGACCCCAATATTGTCGACGTTGTTGTATTAGTACGCAGGTCGATACTCATGGGGGGATCCAGAAAGGCCTGCGGGAGGAATCTCCGTCAAGATCTTCATGGTTGAAGTCAGGAGACGGTACGTGAGAAAACAGCCGGGTCTTGCCGGCCTTGACAAGCCACAACACTATGTCACCGCCACCGCCTTCGCTTGTAACCTATTCCGTGCCCATATTCCTTTACCATCTTGTCGCTCAAACTGCCGACGGAAAGAGTCTGTTCAAATGTCAATTTTAATTTATACCCACAACTTTCGGGAAAGTGTACATGTCACAGCCGTTTGAACATCCGTGGCTGTTTTTGGGCTTCTCCTGAGATTTCTGACCGCCATGGCTCAATTTACCACCGGAACCTACCTACAATCACAAGGCGTCTCGAAGGATTTCGCGCTTGCAAACACTTCTGAGTCGAAATTACTCAAAGCGGATGCGAGCGGTTGTTTGGATGTGACTCGACCGCCAAACAACTATGCAGAGGCCCGTCATCTCGTACGACGACATTACCTTGCCCTACCACCAGTCAGACTCGCCTCCGCGCCCGGCAGCCAACAACTCACCCGCGGGCCCGTCGCAGTCGAAGAAACGAAAATGGTCGAACCAGCAGTCGGGTCAGTCGCACAAAAGTAAAAACAAGGCAGCGAACGGGGTCCCAAAGGAGGATTGGGTCGCCAACGAAGAAGAGGAAGAGGACGAGGACGCGGATAGCCGGTATCTGACGCAAGAGGAGATCTGGGACGACTCAGCGCTGATTAACGCGTGGGATGCCGCGATGGAGGAGTATGAGGTCTGTATTGCCGCTCTCTCTTCTATCCACCATTCTTCTCGATTCACTAAATCTGATTCTGAACAGGCCTTGAACGGGCCCGACAAGGGCTGGAAGAATGAGCCCGTGCACAAGTCGCCACTGTACGTCCCCCCTCCTTCCTTCTTTGCCTTGCATCTGAATTGATTTTTCTGCACGCAGGTGGTACAACGTCCCGCCTTCTAAACCGCCTACCAAAAAGTTCAAGACCGAGCTCGCTGAGGAACCCGTTTTGGACGCAGGGGAAGGCGACTCGCAGCCCCTTGACTTCAACACCTTCGTTCCCAGCTATGACGCGTCGCTCGTGCTGCCCGCGCCTCTCGCTCCGGGCCCTGCACCCGAATCTGGGCCGTACAACTACAGCGGGCTTCCGCCTCCGAGTGCCGCCGCCGCGGTCGCGAGCCAGGATGAGGCCTTTGCGCGCGCGCTCGGCGCGATGTATTGGGGCGGGTATTGGACGGCGGTGTATCATGTACGTATGCATGCTTTGGTTTCGACTTTGATTCGAGCTTTTTGCATGCGAGTGAGGCTGATGGATTTTTTTCCGTAGTGTCATCAGAACGTTGAGCAACGCGGCGCGGAGGCGGGCGGAGAAGATCAGGGCGAGGGAGTGGGAGAAGAAGAGGATAGCGACGCGGACGACGAGGTTGATGCAGAGGAGGAGTTCGTCCCTACGCAAAGGTGATGTATTTGAAGTAAGAAGAGACTCCGACTGAACAATAAGTTTGGCGACGGTGTGAGTATTGATCATGGTGGCGGCCACCAGAGGTCTTCTTTCAAGAGTCGAGTCCGTGCGTGCTATTTCTCTTTCGGCCCATCTCAGCACTTATGAAAATGGTTTGGCTGCACTGCTGCAGGACATGTGGAGAGACCACAAGTCCGGGATGACCGTAGCGCAAATACTGGCATCGTAGCGCTGCATTCTCGCTTGAACTTACCTGTCGTTTGGTGCCATCGTTCACGAAGCTTCTGCATCTCCCAAGCTCTTGCATCTCCGATTCAAACTACTGTTACCCATTCAAGAGGAAGATCTCTGCCCCGTACTCTCAAACTAACCCAAACATTCAGAAAGTTTGGCATCTAGACTAGTCGAACCTGACTCTGAAGTTCCTCAATCCCTCAAGCAGTCGACGAAGAGCCGAGGAATAAAATCCCCCTTACTACACTGTTCCAAATAAATCAAACTTAATTCTGTTGAATATCTAGCTCCTCTCCGCTGATGTATAAAGCCGCGAACATTCGAACTAGGCCGTGCTTGAATGTATTTCCTCACCTAAAAATTATAGAAAAGTCGTGATGATAACGCTGTCGAGTGATCAACCGAGGCTGAAATTCATACTTCCGATGACCTCCAGTGAATAAATAAGCACCACACTCAACCAACTCAGAATCACTGTGCTCACCGTCAGATTATTTGTGACGACTTTGCTGGTGAGGTCTCCCAACACAAACTCTTCCAAGTCCGCAAGCGCCTTTTCAGCGCACTTTGTGCATTTGAGCTGGTACATGGTTCCGCGCAGATCTAAGACGGTTTTCCCGACTTGCGTTTCGGTGGGGCAGATATTCAACGCTTCGGCCACCTGCTTCATGTGTTCGGTGAACCAGTGCGTAGGATAAAATATGGTTGGAGCTTCAGGAGGAAGGTCCGGGTCGATAGTTGCGCCGCACCCATTGTCATGATATCGGTGGCCACTCCACCAAACCGCGTCACCGTAAACTGTTCTATCCGGACCATTCATACGATACTCGGGCGGCGGAGGCAGGTCGTCGTACAAGATCCAATGAGCATACTCCTTCGCGAAGTTGGCCGCCGCAGTGCCACATTTTGTGCGAAAGTCGTAAAGTTGGAGGAGAAGGGCTGCGTCCGAGACAACTATGTCATTCCTTCTGGCAAGAAAAGGTTGTTCGAGAGTCTTCAGTGCTGCAGCATTCACGATAGCTCCCATCGCTGCCACATCTTCGACCCTGGCGCAAGCCATCTTCCTGCGAAGTGCGATTCCAAACACACGGTACGGCTCGGTCTCCACAAAATTCATTAGAACCGACCCAAGCACCTCCACGGCGGGTGCGATGTCGTACTTCTCCGCCGCCACAAGGGCCTCTTCGACTCCGTCAAGAGTGGTGGGTCGAGAATTTCCTAGGAATGGATAGCATAATGGCAATAATATTTCCAGCGCTGAACTAGAGTCTTGGACCAGGACGATAGGTTTACCATCCTTGACCTCTTCTGTTTTTTTCGGAGCCTCGAAAGTAAGCATGTCGCGGAAGACCTCCGAGACCAAGTATAGGGCTGCTTTATGGACATGAAAATCCACAGAGACGGCGCCTTCCACGGTTGAGCGGAGAATAAGGTCGGCCTCTGGTAGCCACTTTGGTTTCGTCTCGCCGGAGAAAGGTGGGTTGGCGTCGACGACAGTCTGCGACAAGCCTGTCGACTGTGATGGTGGTAGAGACATTGAAAAACGCAAAGGTGACTTTGATCGATCACTGGCAATTGATTTATTGGCGAATGAACGAAAACCGGCGTTGTCGAAGGACCAGCGGGAAAGTAAATTTGGTGATTCCTCAGGCTTGATATATCCTCCTCCTCCTGCGCATTGTGTCCTTGAGCGTAGACAACGTAGAATTTTATTTTTCGACATACGTTATCCGGACCAAACGGATATCTTCCGATATCTCGGAACTTCAGCTTTAACCACGCCATTAATCATTGAACTGTATTCTTGTTTGTCTTCCAACTAATCTCAGAGAGAGACTACTTCTTTTAACTACCTCGGAATGGTCATTTTTTGTCAAATTCCGTTAGAGCCTCTCGCGCACGCGCCAACCACTGCCAACCGTGTTGTAGAGTTGGACACCGACGACGATTGTGAGCCCGCCG
>JARJLF010001961.1:0-54610 GCA_029378395.1 Mycena leptocephala | reverse complement strand
CTTTTGCATTGGACCTGGGTTCAAACCTCACTGCAGTTTTCTTTTTGGGCATTCCGACAAAGCTCGTGTTGAAGCTGGTGTTGCACCATAGTACATTCAAGAATGTGCTAGTAGTATGATCTCAGTTTTTTCGTCCTAGGAAAAAAAATCAGCAAAAGCTATCTTGAGCTCCGTGCGATCGAGATTGATCCGGGTTGACAATGACATGAAACATGCCGAGCACATGCCCCACGGATGCCACAGCAAGTGCATGTCGGATGCCGCACGGTTGCCATTATGGCAAGTGCCCCAACCTTTGCCCCCTGTGTTAATACATTTTCCGGATCAAGCTGACACGATCCTTGCAGCCAACGAAATGTGGATGAAACGCGCAGTGAGCGTATCATGGATCCACCTGTCATCTCTCATAAGGGCCGGCCACGTTCCAGTCGGATTACAAATGCACGGGAGGGCCGACAACGAGGTGGAGGTGTCTCCAGCCGTACCCGGACTGAACCAAATGAACCCAGTGCGTCCGAGAATGAATCTGGGCTAGCCCCTAAAAGATCGCGTGTTGGCCGGGCTTACAAGTGCAGTCTGTGTCGCGAGGAGGGCCACAATCGATCCAAGTGCCCGCTCCTGACCTAGTTAAATCATTTTGCGCAGTGTCCATGAAATGCCAGTTTTTTGTGGTTCAACTGTCATACGTGCAACTTGAAACAACTTCAATGGTTTCAGCTTTATAAATACCAATCACTTTAACTTCCGCAATTACCATTCACGTTCTTGTGCGCGCGGGCGGGTTCAATGCGCGGTTGAGCGGGACAGCCACCTGTCTGAACTTGCCGAACTTGCCGGCGGCCAGCAGCAAAGTTGGAAACCCCTTGGAAGCCGGGTTTCCAAATAACACATCTTTTTTAACAGGGGTTTCCACTGGAAGCAGGGTTTCCAAATAGAATTATCCGCTCCTTCGGGAGGGTTAGGCGACGCGTCGGGAGGGGCCGGGAAGGAGAAGCTTGCCGCGACGCCGATGCGAAAGGGAAAGTGCACCGCTGATGGCACCCGTCACACCCATAAAGACGGGGACGGTGGGTGGTCCTATTTGCCTATTTGCTTCCGTTTTGTTCTCCTGGTTGACTTCCTGGAAGCAAACAGGAAACAAACCAGGAGCACAAAAGGGAGCAAGGTAGGGGAACATTGAACAGCATGCTTTGCGCACCGTTAATTAGTTTGAGTGTTTTTGTTAAATTAGCTGTTGAATACAGTAATCGGACCTAAGTGTTCATCTTTTCGTGGCTCGGATCTTCTCCCGCGCAATCTTTTCCAGTACAACAGCCTTTGGAACTTACTTCCGTGTACAGCCAGATTATTATCTGTCATTGTTCTACTGTTTCGATAGCTGTGTCTACTTGGTATTTATACCGCTTGAATCCTGTATTCACTTCAGACTTGTTTCAACGCTGAGGTGAGCTTTCCCTTTGATTCTTTCGTCACTTACACTGTACTTTAGTCTGACGTTCTTCAGGTGAATATATTAGACGTTGTTTCACCGCTGAGTCTGATTGCTTTAGTCTCGACTTACAACAGCTTTTGCCAAGACAACGTGAGTTCCTAAAATACCGTTGGCTCGTGCATCGATTTCGAACAACAAGGACATACAAACTGCGCCCACGCGATCCAACGCGGATTCCTCTGCCAGCCCTTGTCTCCTTTCCCATTGTGCTCTCAGTACTGTCACGATTATTTGTGCAGGTCAATATGCCAACAAATGTCAGTACATTCTGCTCAAAGCTCAATATATCTGCTAATCTTCCGTGCAGCCATTGCCATATCAATGCGGAACTCCTGGCTGTCATCGAAAGTTTGAGAAACCTGAACATCTCCGTCAGCACACTGAAGACTTCCATTCGCCATCGAGACCCCCGCCAAAACAACCGACTTTCAAGTGTGGCGTTGGGGGCTGCAAAGCCCCGAGCTTCCCCAGCTTTTGTTGCTGCATCAGCACACTGCCCAGGCCCATCCGAAGTCAGTAACAATACCCCTTCTGGATCGTGAGCTCTCTCCATCTTGTCACAAATAATAAACATTGACTGTCCAAAGATCTACCTCGATACCCCTGCCAAAACCTGAGACTTTCAAGTGTGGCGTTGAGGCTGCAAGCCCCGAGCTTCCCGCAGCTTTCGTTGCTGCATCAGCATACTGCCGAGGCCCATCCGAAGGCTAGTAAAATACCCCTTCTGGCTCGTGAGCCCTCTCTATCCCGTCACAAATCGTGAATATTGACTGTCCAAAGACCTACCTCGAAACCGTGCCAAAACAAGAGACTTTCAAGTGTGGCGTTGAAGGCTGCAAAGCCCCGAGCTTCCCGCAGCTTTCGTTGTTGCATCAACATGCTGCCGAAGCCCATCCGAAGTCCAGTAAAAATACCCCTTCTGGATCGTGAGCTCTCTCTATCCGTCACAAATCGTGAACATTGACTGTCCAAAGATCTACCTCGAAACCTGTGCCAAAACCAGAGACTTTCAAGTGTGGCGTCGAAGGCTGCAAAGCCCCAAGCTTCCCGCAGCTTTCATTGCTGCATCAGCACACTGCCAAGACCCATCCGAAGTCCAGTAAAAATACCCCTTCTGGCTCGTGAGCTCTCTCTATCTCGTCACAAATGTAACCATTGACTGTCCAAAGATCTACCTCAGCTTTCTCAACACAAGGATACCCAATTCCCATTACGAATACAGCATCCACATCCACATCTTTTACAGCACAGAATGCTGTCTCTAGTCCTGATCACCTACAGTGGCGGTGAGATGTTTGCTTATGATTTAAGCAACGATTAACTCATGGAAAACCAGTCCGCTACTCAGGAGGAATTGCTGCAACGACTAAGGCAACTCGAGCTCCGACAGATGCTGATTGATAAATCCGCGCTGTTAACCGTTTCCGATTCCTTTTTTTGTGTTGCTGGGTTCAAATGGTTTGTAAACTGTTTCTACACGGTTTAAATGGTTGGAACTTTGGAGCACTCGCAGCACATCCAACAAGCAAAATTCCGGTTGAATTTGTGACTGGGAGTGTTGCTGAGGTCTTGGAAGATCCTTTTTTAAAAAACCATGCATGCTCAGACCAAAAGAAAACACTCAACAGCTGGTGCACTCCAAATATAGCAGTTCCTCCAGTGGTTCCTGGCTCGGCACGTCGTGCAGTGCTGCTTGCCTTCTCGAGCAGATTTGCCGTCAACCCAACACCATTGGCTCCCGAAATCATCAACCTCTTCAACCCCCGGTGCCACACGTCACTTCCGAGTTCCGGTTACAGCGGCATTCGTGAGTGTCTTGGTCACTCGAGGACAATGGGATAGACTGTTCTGAACTAAATTTCATTGATATACTGAACCGAAATACAGGGAAGATCACTAGGGCGAAGCAACACCTGGTGACCGAGGAGCACCAAGTCAGGACTTCCGACACCGAGAAAATTACCGTGTATAAACGTTTTAAACTGTTTTGAAACGTTTTCTAACCGATTCCGTTTGTTGTGCCCAGATCCATACACGGAAAACAAAAGGTTGGAGCCTTAATGTCATTGGTAGCCGGCTTTGCTTCCATCACCAAAAGCGGGAGATCGCGCTGATCCGCTTGTGATGGTGCAATCACACGGCACGCTGATGGCGGTTTGCAATCGGTTTGCAGACCCTTCACCTAGCATTGCAGAGCCATCACCAGCCTGGTAGAGCTCTGCAAAAGGAACGCAATGCTGGCACTGGATTTACAGAGCTTACATTGAGCTGGTGTCCAATTTATTTGATTACTGGCAAGTACACTTTCCGAGGCTTGAAATTGCAACCAAGAATTGGTCCAGTCTGAGCCACGTATATTACAATGGGAGATGTCATTGTATGCGACGCGCGGCGCGCGCTCGTACCTACTAAACACCGTAGTAAACGGTTAGTTTCCAGTTGAAATTCAAAACAGGCTTACATTTGCATTTACGTTTATGCTTCATGGCCGCCGAGGAGCGAAAAGTACGGCTGCCCAAGGAGGCATGGGGTAAAATCGCCATTGAATCCGCTTCAAGCGGGCGGTGGGTGTAGGACATCAGCACGTGCGTGTGGTCCGTGCGCACATCGCCTTTCGTTGATGGTTTGATGTAAGTTGATCACACTGCCTCCTTGCTCTCTCCCCCATCCTTGCCCATCCCCCTCGCACCGTAACTCCTTCTCCGTCGTTACCAGCCGGCGTCGACCTTCCCCCAAAGTCATCTTTTCAAGCTACGGATCCTCCAAGTCAACCTCAGGCTCCCAAGCGACCGCTCCATCTCAAGTGGTCGAAGTGGCCTGTTCTCGTTACATCAAGTCGCCGCCATCGCCATTACAAGTTAACATTACTTCAAGCTTCCTTATCCGTTGTGTCCCTCTACCCTGGTGCCCTTCAATACCATGTCCCGAGTGCTCAAGCCTCTCGGATTCGGCGGCTCAAATCGCCTCAAGCGATCTCTGCACTTCAAGTTATTCTTTCCTCAAAGCGATCTCCTTCAAATTTGTTGTCTCAATTCAATACTCAAGCCTTGTTCCCTCAACTCGTGACTACCAATACGTCGCTCCCTTGGAGTCCCCAGATATGGCTTTGGCATCCGTGACCGACACATCAAGTTCGATCCATTTGCGCTCGTGCTTTGCCCTGTCACTCACGCCTCCCTGCGTCTTCTCGTACCCCTCCCCCTGCTCATGGTTCTTGCCCTCACATCAAGCAATGCTCAAGAGTTATGGACCTGCCTCTGGGCAATTCGATTTCCCGTCTACAGTTCCCGTCTACAGTCTTCATATGCTCTCGTTTCGGTATCGTAGCTATCTATGCAATATATTATTATTATTTCTCGCATGTCTGTCTCGATAAGTGGCAAGGTGGATTGTAAGGGATGGCCAGTATTTCGCCGTGCGGCCCGAAGCGCTCTGCAAAGACTTGCAAAGCATCGAAATGCATTGCAAACCGCACCAGCTTGGTGAGGATTACAGGATCGGAGGTTTAATGAATATGCCGATGAAACATCACAAAGCTTTTGATGGTTTACCAAGGTTTTTGACGATTTTGGCGGTCTACAATGGTATGCAAGGGCTTACATACTTTCCCCCCTTCTCGTGATGCAATCTCTACCGGCGTCAACTTACGAGCAACAGGAACAGAAATTCCAATTGTCTTTCATCTGATGTGCTACTAGTACCGAATCTCGGCAGGAATGAATACTGACTGGACCTGGATGAACGACGGCATCGTCACAGCAAAAGTGGACACACAGTTAAATCCTTGTTAAGTCCTCGAAATTTTGGCCCCCGGAGCCTTTGTTCCTGCGCTGTCTCGAGGTTTCGGTGTTTCTCCGAACGCGCATGTGCTCTGGTAAAAGTTACTTGGCGACGGGCATCTCTCACCTGTCATTTTGACATTTTGACCATTGAACAGAGGCGCAGACATCGCCTACGCAGGTTTCGATGCCCCGGTAATTATCGGGTTCGGGCATATGCATTCACTTCCATTTGGCTTTTCATAATTCGGCCGGCCAACCGCGATCGTGGGTATTTAATACTGGTGGTTACGCTGTAATATTTTGGTCTCGAAGCTTCTGTCCACCGAGAATCTCGCTCACCAATATTTGGGTTTGAATTCCACGAGCAATGCACATCAATAACGGCACGCGCGGTGCTTACCTCGGCGTGCTGTATCTATCCCCGCGTTCGCTACTTGGCAACTCCCGCATCGTGCTTCTATATCTGACTGGAATGCCCCGACAACATTAATATCGTACCGGGGACTCGCTCTACTTCCTTGAATCCCGGGCATTTCTGTTAAAAAAAGTTTAAATCCGAGCTCGGGCTCTAGTGTCTGCTGCGCTGACTGTAATCCACAATGTGGTTATTTTATTTAGACATCTCCACAATCTGCATCTTCACCTTAAATCCTCGATGTCCCTGATTTTTTTCTCTCCCTGCCTTGGGACTGTCTCTCAGATTCGATTGCGCGCAGACAATGCGTGGGATAATTTACTCTCAACCGCTTCATTCCCGAAAATTTCAGGAAGGTCGGAACTTGGTCAGGAATCAAGAAGCAGCATTCACACTGACCTTGAATTTTCCCGGCTGTACAATTCTGCATTTAGACTTAGAGCTGGTGGAATTTTCGACGTTTGAACACATTCGAACCGGTATAGCCGAAAGTCGAACATGAGTGAATATTCCCTGGGAAGCTCAGACTGCAACCGGCGACTTAGTCTGATTCAGAGGTATCTACTCGGAGGCAACCTATACCTCTCGAAACTCGGTGTCTGAGTGGGCTTCAAGTTTAAGGCAGAGAAGTTAGCTGATTGAAAGGCAGTGATGTTGGCGACGCATTCTAGACATTTTTTTTACAGAGTATCAGACCATTAACTTAATTTAATGGGTATCTAGGATTGATTTATTTTTCCTGGAGCAAGATGAGTCAGTGCCTCTCGCACTCACATTCCAACACTGCTCAACTACTACTGGCTTCTGAAGCTCGCATGATCATGAGGAGGCCAAGGCAATATGCCGTCAATAACAATACCGCAATCGCGTTTGAAGGAGCTTCATGTGCAGCAACCACAAGGGAAAAGATACATAAAAGTAGATACGTATCAAAAGAAACCATCTGAAACCTCGAACCACAAGATTCCGAACAGATGGGCGATGGTCCGCAAAAGATAGGATGCATATTGGAGCCATATAAAGTTTCTAATATGATAGAGCTCAGCGCAAATAAAACAAGGAACGATTAACGCACGCTCGTTCAGAAATACCGTTATTCGGAATCCGAGTTGTCCTCGAGGTCTGAGGAATCAGAATCGCTCGACTCTTCTTCGTAATCGAAGGAAAACTTGTGAATCGAGGGAAATGCCTGGCAGTATGTGTCCTGCCGGAGTAAGCGCTGGTCACTGCTAATGTACACCTCCTCTAACTTGCAGCCGGATTTTGATATGAATCCGGCGAGCGAGTCGAGGGGGCTGGGTCCAAGGAATTCCTCCGGGATTTTGAGACGGCGGAGAGCAGGGACGATGAATGTTTCGAGGAAGTCTGTCACCGGAGTGGCGCCGCATTGGTCAATGCTCAATGATTCCAAGTATGGGAGCGTGATGTCAGGCCCGGGTCGATCATTTTCTCTGTCGAAGAAAACCTCCAGCTCGCAACGAGTGAGGTTCGATGTCTTCTGCAAAACTGGGACACATGCGCCAGGGTAAACGTCGAGCAAGGTTAGAGACGTCAATTGCGCCCACGGTAAAATGACCTGCAAGGAAATAACATTAAGAATGACGCTCCGTAACAGAGGTGTGTCACGAAATGTAAGGACATCGGTCGCAGGGAACTCGTCAAGTGACAAATGTAGGTGCCGCAGTAGAGGCATTGGGCCATCAATGATAGGAAGATGGAATGGAGCCAGGTAAAGGTCTAGGTGCTCCCAGCGTGCACGATGGGGGACCACCGCTGCAAGGATTTCATCTATGTTTGTCGCACCGCCAATTTGGAGAGAAAGCGGGCAAAATCGGGACCTTTTCAGCCAGAAATCGAATAAATGGGTTTTTTGTTTCAAGGGAATGCCACTGCCGTAAGTTCCGATGGCGCTCCAGAGCGCTGGAGTGCTCAACGCTATTTCCCGCCATGTGCGACAAATGTGTGTCAGAAGAGTTGGCGAGAGAAGGCCGGCGAGTGGTGGATACCGGGGGTAGGGTGGGAGGAAGTGCATGAATATATCGGATACAATTTCGTGAGGTAATTCCAAGACTGGGTATTTGTAGGAATCGAGCCGTTCCTGCGCTAAAAATTTCTCTTCCCGCAATACGGAAAGGGATCGTTCGAGATCCGAGATTTGAGCATCAAGATCTGCAACCCGAGCACGATCTGCTTCAAGAGCAGGAAGCATCTTCGCGATGTGGCTCGCAACGGTGGCAGACTCGGTTACGCTTTACTGCGATTTCGGCGTGGTTAGGGCTTAAACTGGATTCAGTGGTGTGCGACTGCAACTTAAGGATAAGTGAACATACTCGAAAATTACTGGGGGTCCAGCTGAAAGCTTGGACTCGGAAGAAGAGGCCTAGGTCTATGCAAGTTCAAAGAAATGAGAAAAAACCCACCAAAAAAAGGTAGCCGACGAACGTTGAGATTTCTAGGTTCAGTAAGCGGTCACCTGGTAATTCCTGTCTATCTTGTTTGACACGCCGTCAGAGCAATCGCAAGTTCAGGTTGGGAACCAGTGGAAAAGGCAAGTGGCAAGTCGGCTTGCACTGCCACTGATCTCTCTCTTTCGAACTTCCATCACCGATCCACTGCCGTTATGGTTTCCTCAGTCTCTACCACAAAGTTCTGGCTCGCTTTACATCCTGTATCATTCTAAGAAAGATTTGACCCAGCTTCTCTCTCGAGCCTCTTTGGCAGACCGTGCGATGGATGTAATTTACCGTGGAAATATGCTATCTTCATGCTAAAGCGCTGGTAATGGCCACGATGCGACTCGCACCTTGAATAAGTGGAGTAGAAGAATTCAAACGAATGACCGACAACAAATTTGTCTCCAAAATTCGTTCTCACCTAATAAGTCCCTGGGTTTCCTCCTTTCCGCTCCCTGTTATTCGTCAGCAAACCTATTTGGAAACTCAGCGCTGGAGAACACATGAGGAACCTTTCCTTTTCCCGCGCAACTGCATTCATTGGCATCCATAACCCGCACCGATTTGACACCGTGTGGCTGCTGACCGAGATGTTCCCACTTCGTTTGCGCAGGGTGGCCGATTCTCTTACGAGAACCTGGTGTGATCGTTTTTGGTGCGCTCGGTCTTTGGGCTCACATCATGTTTCAAACAAAATGAAATCCCTTCCCGAAGCACCCTGCACCGGCCACCCTCACCATGCCTGACCTTCCAAGAACCTAGGCGGGCTCGGTGCGGGTGCATCTGCAAGCAACAAGGAAATGGCGCTCGTGGTTTGCTCGTGGTGATCGAGGAATACGCGAGCGGCGATGTATGTTTGACTGCGACAACATCGACTTTATTTGCCTTGAAACTCAGAGACTGATATGCTCTGCTGGAGGCAATCGTCTCATTTTGGCTATCAACTGGATCATGTACAACATTACTGCTGCATGTTAATGCACATCTAGCGGTCTTATCAAGTTGGAGTACTCAGAGCTGGGAACAAGTTGGACATGAGTTTATTAGGATGACAATTTCAGCGACTCCAGTAACACAAAATTATTTTATTATCTCGTCTTCGATCTTGTTTAACTGAGAATTAGAAACGATCGCCGCTCGCGCTATACGTGGTTTCATATGCTTCTTCGCGTATCAGGTACTCTATTTACTCATTCGTGGGTTTTTACCATCGCGCAATAAGTACTCTGGGTTTCTTTCAACTTCCGTTCTCATAGCCGTGATTCCAAGTTTGCGACCCCGACCTTTGATTTCACCTCCACGGAGTCGCGTTTCGGAGTCCCGGATGGCATTTTAGTCGCCATAGTATTAATTTACACCTCAATTGTTTTAGTTTGGAAGAGCACTGCGATTTTTGCCCCACTGGGTCTGCGAGAGCCGACATGATAGGGGCTGCACTGCCACAGGACTGCCACTCGCAACGACGCGTCCCGTGATCGCGCCTTTTCTCGCCCTCCATGAACTTGAAGAAGACCGAAACACCTTGTCTCAAAGGTCAAAACAATTCAAAAAACAATGAGGAATACAGGATCTCCGACCGGCCTCTCGGCGCCAGCGTTGGAGACCGTGAAACTGGGAGCACTCGGTAGCAGAAACCCGAGCGGGCCAGCAACGCCAGACTTGCGCCAGACCTCGAGTCTGAGCCTGAGGTATGTTACAAATGCAATTTCCCCTACCTTCCTTTCTCATATTTTGCAGTATTCTTCGTAGAACAACTGTGCTGGAAACACTGTCCTGAGTCTTACCCTGCATAGGCATCGCAACATCGATGTTACCCGTACCACTACCGTTCCAGCAAAGACGACGTCCGGAGTCCGGTTGATCCCTTGGGCACGCAGCGCAAATGACCTTCGCTAGCATCGCACCAAGTGCGAACGACGCGCGCTTGAGAACCCGAGAAATGGCCCAGCCAGTGCAGAAACATGTCAAATGCGCGCAAAGCACCGCTTTGCGCACCCGGTTCTTCAAGCACAGTCCCACTGTCCTGGTGTCCATTAACATCACCTTCATCATCGCCGCCAACGTCGCCCCGCACGCAACGTAAGCCCTCGGCATCTCCTCCGAGGACGTCGAGACCGTGCTGATGAACCGCATATACCTCCCCGCCAACGCCTGCCTTCTCGTACGACCTCTACGCCATCCTCGTCTCCTTGCTGGAGTCCGCCAATCGCCCAACACCGCCGTCATCGCCCTGCTCGACGTGGGTCTCGGTCTCGCACGTATTCTTTGTGGACGCGGGCGACATCGTAGGCAATGAGGCGTGCGTCAAGCTCCTCCGGGGCGTCCTCCGCTCCGAGCGTGCAGCCGTCCCATCGAAGAAGGCCAAGGAGGGCGCGTGATCTTCGCTGTGCTCAACCGTGCTTCGCTCGCGCTGGAGACGGCAAGAACGGCGGGCGCGACCGCAATGATCATGGAGCTCGCGCCGCACACGCCTCCTTCGGGGCCATGCCGCTCCCCCCCGTCCCGGCATCCTCGCGGCCCGCCCGTGCGCGTTTGGGGGGTGAACCACTACGCCGAGCCCTGTGTGCGGGTTCGTGAGCCAAGACACGGGCCTGCTCGACGCGCTGCTCCAAGCCGAATTCTACAGTGCCATTTGTGCGGAAGCTATTTAGGGTCCGAGCTTGGCACTGAAGACGCGACGTACGCGCGCGATGCGAGCATGGTCGTACAGGACTTTGTACCCGCTAGCCGCACCCACAACTTCCGTACAATTTGCGTCGACCTTACAGGATCAACGAGATTTTACTCTGAGATCCACACCTCGCCCGGTACATTTGCGACGGGACCATCTTCCGGTCCCATGACACGTTTTGTGGATGCACCCTCCGTATCATCCTCATCCCACCCTTCTTCCCACTTACCCTCGTGCTCCACCACACCACCAACCCCGTCCTCGCCTCCCTCACGCTTCTCCTTCACCTCCCCCACTCCTCTGCATCCCTCCCTCCCCTCACCACCACCGTGCGCCTCATGCTACCCGGCACTTCGGACGCCGAGCTATCTGCGTGGATGGCGCTCACGGAGGTCTGGGCGGAAGTCGTGCTCGAAGCGAGCCCGCCGTGCGTAGTGCCCGACTACGCGGCGTTCGTGCGCGCCGATATGATCGGGGTGAGGTGAACAGGGGCGGAGATAGGGTGGGGGATACTAGAGAGGTGAAGCAGGGGTATCGGGTGCAGGTCGCGAGCGTGATGCTGCCGTATACGAGCGTGTGGCTGCATCGGGCCCCCGTCCCGTCTTCATTGGAGACCCGGGGCTTTCTATTGTGTAAGGACTGCAGTTTTCTGTAACCTGGCACTCTTCACATACATACATACATACTTATAGAGCGTAACATCAGCCGCTTTTTGTCTCTAGTCATCGCACCAGCACTTGCTTTAAGTTGCAGACTACTTATTTCTCTTGGTTATCTTTCGTAGATTGAATTGACGTAGATGTGGTCAGTGTAGATGCAAAATTCGAGCGAATGGTTCTAAGAAGGAACGAAAGAAATCGTCCTGATCTTCCCTCCGTGAGTCTAAGTTGATCATGAATGTAATTCCAGTTTTTCGGACTTGTCAGGCTACAGCTAAGCCTATGTATGTTCGTTGACTCCAAGCACTAGTAAGCTGTTCGACCATCAACTCGCTTGATCAACAACCTCGACCACTTTGGATCCTCGGCCTCTCCAATATTCGATCTCTCCAATCAATCTTCAATATCCTATTATGATTGTTGGATCATTCAAAAGCCACATATGAGGGTTGCAAGTAAAGAAGTAATTCAGCGGGAACGCCGTGACCCCACGAAATTCCGAACAAATGGACGAGGGGCCGCAAGAAAGAAAAAAGAATGTATATCGGAGACATAAAGTTTCTGAGATGATAGAGCTCAGTGCAGATAAAACAAAGAACGACTAACGCACATTTAGAAATGGTGTTATTCAGATTCGGAGTTGTCCTCGACATCCGAGACCTCAGAATGGCTCGAATGGTCTTCGCCATCGAAGGAAAACTTGCGAATCGAGGGAAATGCCTTGCGGTAGGACTGCTTGGGCAGCGAGCACGGACCATCAATATGCACCTCCTCTAACTTGCAGCCAGATTTTGATATGAATCCGGTGAGCGAGTCGAGGGGGCTGGGTCCAAGGAATTCGTTGGGGACTTCAAGACGGCGGAGAGCAGGGACAATGAATTTTTCGAGGAAGTCTGTCACCGGGTCATCACCTGGATCAACCAAGGTCAATGACTCCAGGCATGGAAGCGGGATGTCAGGCCCAAGCTGATCATTGATACTGCCGAAGCGAAGCCACAGCTCGCAATGAACCAGGTTCGATGTCTTCTGCAAAACCGTGACACATTCGCGCAGGTAAACGTTGGACAAAGTTAGGGACGTCAACTGCGCCCACGGTAACATTATGCTCGTGAGAGCCGCAGCATCGAGAATGACGCTGCGTAACAGAGGCACGTCACAAAATGTGGCAAGGACATCCGAGTCGGTCGCAGGGTAGTCGCTGAGTTCCAAATCTAGGTGTCGCAGTAGAGGCATCGGGCTGTCAAAGATATGAGGATAAGATGGAGGAAGAAGAAAGTCCAGGTGCTCCCAGCGTGCACGGTGGGGGACCACCGCTGCAAGGATTTCAGCTACATCCCTGTTTACAATTCGAAGAGAAAGTGGGCGTGATCGGGACCTTTTCAACCAGAGATCGAATAAATGGGCTTTTTGTTTCAAGGGAATGCCATCGTAATATGATGTACCAATGGCGCTCCAGAGCGTAGGAGTGCCCAAAGCTATTTCTCGCCATCTCCGACATACGTGCGTTAGAACAGTCGGCGAGAGAAGGCCGGTGAGTGGTGGACACTCGGGGTAGGCTGGCAGGAAATGGATGAAGATTTCGGATACGATTTCGTTGGGCAATGTTAGGACGGGGTACTTGTAGGAATCGAGCCGCTCCTGCGCTAGATTTTTTTCTTCTCGCAATGCGGAAAGGAAATGCTCGAGATGGGAGATTTGGGCCTCAAGATCTGCAACACGGGCGCGATCTGCTTCAAGAACGGGGACCATATTGGCGATATGGCTCGCAACGGTGGCAGGCTCGATTACGGCTTTATTTTGGCGCTTTACTGCGATTTGGGCGTGGTTAGGGCTTAAACCGGATTCAATGGTGTGCGACTGGAACTTAAAGACAAGTGAACGTACTTGAAATTTATTATTGGTGGGGTCCAGCCAAAAGCTTCGAGGATGTCTATGCAAGTTCAAAGAAATGAGAAAAAAAAAAAGCCACCAAAAAAAAGGTAGCCGACGAACGTTGAAATCTTTGTTGTCTAGGCTCAGTGGAAGGGGTGGGATACGGTGGTACTGGATACCTTGGTTGATACGCCGCCAGAGCAATCACAAGTTCAAAGTTGAGAAACAGTGGAAAAGCCGGGTGGCAGTCGGCTTGAAGCGCGTTGAGCACTGCCACTGATGTCTCTTTGTTTTGAACTTCCATCACGATTGTGCCGATCCACTTCACAGTTCACAGTTCGCGCAGTCTCTACCGGCTCCAAGTTACAGCAACAGGAACAGAAATTCCAATTGTCTTCCATTTGATGTGCTACTGAATCTTGGCAGGAATGAATACTGACTGGACCTGGATGAACGACGGCATCGTCACAGCAAAAGTTCTCTCTCGGACACACAGTTAAATCCTTGTTGAGTCCTCGAAATTTTGGCCTCCCGGAGCCTTTGTTCCTGCGCTATCTCGAGGTTTCGGTGTTTCTCCGAACGCGCATGTGCTCTGGTAAAAGTTACTTGGCGACGGGCATCTCTCACCTGTCATTTTGACCATTGAACAAAGGTGCAGACATCGCCTACGCAGGTTTCGATGCCCCGGTGATTATCGGATTCGGGCATATGCATTCGCTTCCATTTGGCTTTTCATAATTCGGCCGGCCAACCGCGATCGTGAATGTTTGATACTAGTGGTTACGCTGGAATATTTTGGTCTCGAGGCTTCTGCCCACTGAGAATCTCGCTCACCAATATTTGGGTTTAAATTCCACGAGCAATGCACATCAATAACGGCACGCGCGGTGCTTACCTCGGCGCTAGGGCCGGGTTAGAATAAGATTTGGACTTGTAATTTACGGTCCCCCGAAGGGGGGCCGCTGGTAAAATACATTTGGCCTGTATTTTACTGTAATTTACAGCGCCGCAGGCCGGAAATTTTACATATTTTACCGTAAAAAACACCTGTAAAATTGGTAAAATATGTATTTTACGGTAAAATTTACCGGGCATGGGATCATTTGGACAATGTGGTCATGTCCTATGACGGTCGAGCGAACAAGAGTCGAGCATATCCGGCTGCAAGGTAAAAAGTGTCTTCCCGCAACCCCTCTTCAAGCTACTTGGCTTGAGGCAAGCAGGCTAGGTAGCTCATTGGAGGCAGGTATATTTTACCATTCTTCACCCTCAAATTGGAGGGCCCCTTGTAAAGAATGTAAATTACATGTATTTTACGCGTAATTTTTGGTTTGTAATTTACAGAAACATTTCTAACCCAGCACTACTCGGCGCGCTGTATCTATCCCCGCGTTCGCTACTTGGCAACTCCCGCATCGTGCTTCTATATTTGACTGGGATGGCCCGACAACATTAATATCGTACCGGGAACTCGCTCTTCCTTGAATCCCGGGCATTTCTGTTAAAAAAAGTTGAAATCCGAGCTCGGGCTCTAGTGTCTTCTGCGCTGACTGTGACCCACGACGTGGTTGGAAATTGTATTTTATTTTGACATCTCCACAATCTGCATCTTTACAAGTTAAATCCTCGATGTCCCTGATTTTTTTCTCTCCCTGCCTTCTCAGATTCGATTGCGCGCAGACAATGCGTGGGATAATTTACCCTCAACCGCTTTAATCCCGAAAATTTCAGGAAGGCCGCAACTTGGTCAAGTATCAAGAAGCAGCATTCACACTGACCTTGAATTTTCCCGGCCGTACAATTCTGCATTTAGACTTAGAGGTGGGGAAATTTTCGACGTTTGAACCCATTTGAACCGATATAGCCAGAAGTCGAACATGAATAAATATTTCCTGGGAAGCTCAGACTGCAACCGGCGACTTAGTCTGATTCAGAGGTATCTACTCGGAGGCGACCTATACTGTATGTTACCTCTCGAAACTCGGTGTCCGAGTGGGCTTCAAGTATAAGGCAGAGAAGTCGGTTGATTGAAATGCAGGGATGTTGGCGACGGGCGCATTCTAGACATTTTTACGGAGTATCAGACCATTAACTTAATTTAATGGGTATCTAGGATTGATTTATTTTTCCTGGAGTAAGATGACTCAGTGCCTTTCGCACTCACATTCCAACACGGCTCAACTACTACTGGCTTCTGAATCTCGTATGATCGTGAGGAGTCCAAGGCGCTCAGGCGCAATATGCCGTCAATGATAATGCCGCAATCGCGTTTGAAGGAGCTTCATGTGCAGCAACCACAAGGGAAAAGATAAATAAAAGTAGATGCATATCAAAAGAAACCATCTGAAACCGTGACCCACAAAATTCCGAACAGATGGGCGATGGGCCACAAAGATAGGATGTATATCGGAGCCATATAAAGTTTCTAATATGATAACAAGGAACGATTAACGCACGCTCGTTCAGAAATACCGTTATTCGGAATCGGAGTTGTCCTCGACGTCCGGGCCATCAGAATCGCTCAAATAGTCTTCGCCATCGAAGGAAAACTTGCGAATTGAGGGAAATGCTTCGCGGAATGACTGCCTGGACAGTGAGCGCGTGCCAGTGATGTGCACTTCCTCTAGCTTGCAGCCGGATTTCGATATGAATCCGGTGAGCGACTGGATGGGATCGGGTTCAATGAAATCCTCGGGGATTTCAAGATAGCGGAGAGCGGGGACGATGAATGTTTTAAGGAAGTCTGTCATCGGGCCATCGCCTGAGTCAATGAAGGCCAATGATTCCAAGCACGGAAGGGAGATGTCAGGCCCAGGGTCGTCATTGACACTGTCGAAGCAGACCTCCAGCTGGCAACGAACCAGGGTCGATGTCTTCTGCAAAATCGGGACACATTGCCATGGGGAAACACTAGACAAAGATAGGGAGGTCAGTTGCGCCCACGGTAACATTATGCTCGTGGAAGCCGCATCGTCGAGAGTGACGCTGCGTAACAGAGGCGCGTCACAAAATGCGAAGACCTCGGGCGCATCAGCAATGGAACCGGAAAGGGACAGATTTAGGTGTCGCAGTAGAGGCATCGGGCCATCAATGACAGGAAGACAGGATGGAGGAAGATAAAAGACCAGGTGCTCCCAGCGCGCACGGTGAGGCACCACCGTTGCAAGGATTTCAGCTGCATCCATGCCTAGAATTAGGAGATAAAGCGGGCGTGATCGGGACCTTTTCAGCCAGAGATCGAATAAATGGGCTTTTTGTTTCAAGGGAATGCCATCGTTGTATGATGTAATGGCGCTCCAGAGCGCGGGAGTGCCCAACGCTATTTCTCGCCATCTGCGACAAATGCGCGTCAGAAGAGTTGGCGAGAGAAGGCCGGTAAGTGGTGGAAAGAGAGGATAGTCCGGCAGGAAATGGATGAAGATTTCGGATACGATTTCGTTGGGTAATGTCAGGACGGGGTACTTGTAGGAATCGAGCTGCTTCTGTGCTAGCATTTTTTCTTCCCGCAATGCGGAAAGGGAATGCTCGAGATGCGAGATTTGGGCCTCAAGATATGTGACACGAACGCGATCTGCTTCAAGACCGGGGAGCATCTTCGTGATGTGGCTCGCAACGGTGGCAAACTCGGTTACGCTTTACTGCGATTTCGGCGTGGTTGGGGCTTAAACCGGATTCATTGGTCCACGAGTGCAGCTGAAACACAAGGGAACGTACTCGAAATGTCTTATTGGCGAGGTCCAGCCAAAAGCTTGGAAGATGGCTATGCAAGTTCAAAGAAATGAGAAATAAAAAGCCACCAAAAAAAGGTAGCCAACGAACGTTGAGATCTTTGTTGTCTAGGCTCAGTGGAAGGGGTGGGATATGGGTACCTTGGTTGACGCACAGTCAGAGCAGTCGCAAGTTCAAGGTCGAGAAACAGTGGATAAGCCGGGTGGGAGTCGGCTTCAAGCACGTTGCACTGCCACTGATGTCTCTTTGTTTCGAACTTCCATCACCATTGCCCCGATCCACTTCACAGTTCGCGCAGTCTCTACCGGCTCCAAGTTATGAGCAACAGGAACGGAAACTCTACTTCTCTTCCATTCAATTTCCATCCGATGTGCTACCGAATTTTGGCAGGAATGAATAATGCGACGTACGGCACTACTGACTGCAACTGGATCTAAATGAATGAATGCAATTTCTCTCTGGGACACAGTGTCAAATTTTCAGACTCCACAGACACTTCTGTCCTCCCGGAGCTATTTCTTCTGCGCTGTCTCGAGCTCACCAGTCATTTTGTCTATTGAACGGAGGCGTATACATCGCTTACAGAGGTCTCGGTGTCCCAGTGATTGTCGGGCTCAAGCATTTGTTCCGATTGGCTACAATATATCGTGAGTGTTTAAATTTTGATACTAGTGGCTACGCTGCAATGTTTTGGTCTCAAGGCTGCCCTCCGAGAGAGTTTTCCTCGCCATCTACTTGCTTTTATATTTCACGACCAACGCATCGACAGCAGCACTCGCTCGACAAACTTTGTCTTATCCCCGTATCCGCTACTTGCCAACAACCCCCGCATCGATGTTCATATCTGGCTAGGATGTCCAACAATATGGATATAACTACCGGGACTCGTCCTACTTCCCTGAATCACTCGCGATTCTTTAATTTTCGACTCCTTCTTTGTCGTCGCTGTTAAAAAGAGTCGAATTTGAGCTCGGGCTCTTGTAAATGTGTCTGCCACGCTGGCTGTTGTGAGTTAATTTAAAAAAATGTTCTGTCAGTTGCACTTCATGCCAGCTTTTCGTAGAATTGATACGTCGAAGTCAGACTCGACGTCAACTCGCCGTGGACCGTGGGTTTGGTTAGGCCCGTCTAGTAGCCCTTTCTGAAACGGTAATTCGACGTGTACGACTTACGACACTATCCCATTATTGATCGCTTTGTAGAGTTTCGGGTTCGAGTATGAGATTAAATACCAAGCGGGCCGTGCCGCTACTAGGATTCCCCCCGCAAATTCTCTTAACATTCGGGCGACCCAGTGGTTCCATAACTATGACAATATGTGCAGAGTAACAATGTCCCCTTCAACTTGCAGTCTTGCAGCCTGGACGGCCCGTACCGAAGAAAGTATCGAACGGAAAGTAATAGAGCCATGCAAATTCTAGCGGCGGGACGCAGTGAGAGTCAACCGAACACCCGCTGAAGGTGCGGAGCGATGCAGTCGCATACCACTAAGGCCTAAGGCCTAAGGGTCCGCATTTGCGTGATTTTGCGGCCCCAACTTTTGGTTTCACCTCACGGAGTCGCTTTTCGAAGTCCCCGGATCGCATTTTAATTTTTAGTCATCAGATTATTTTTTTCACCTTCAGCGTTTTATTTTAGAAGAGCCCTGCGATATCGCCCCACTGGTTCAACGAGAGCCTCGACATGATAGGGGCTACACTGCCACGGTACTGCCACTCGCAACGCATCCCGTGATCGCGCCTTTTCCTCGCCCTCTGGCAGGAAGACCGAAACACCTTGTCTCTGATCTCAGAGGCGGCAAATACAACCCAAAAGCGACGAGGAATGCAATATCTCCAACCGGCCTCTCAGCGCCAGCTTCGGTAGCAGAAACTCGATCGATTTCCAGCAGGCTGGCACCGCCAATGGCCATACCTTGAGTACTTGAGTCTCGGAACCTGAGGTTGGTTGCAGAGTCCTTCCGTCATCTTCCTTTCTCATATTTTGGGCAGCAGCTTTGCTGGGAACACGGCATATGCATCGTTCTGCATATACCGTTCCATCACATCGCACTATCGTTCCATCGAAGACATCGAAAATAACATCCTTCGTCCGGTTCATCTCATGGCAGGCAGCGCAAATGGCACCGCACCAAGCGCGAACGACACACCCGAGACCGGCCCAGCCAGCGCGGAAGCATGAGGATGTCAGATGCGTGCAAAGCGCCGCTTTTGCCGCACATCCTATTCTTCAAGCACACTCAGGTATGCTCGCTTCTGCTCTCTTGTTTCGATTTCTTCTTTTCTTCTTTGGGTGTGTCCAAGGACTCCCGTCGCACGACAGCAGCGAGCAGCGGCCTTGCATGGCTGCCTTGTACTGCTCGTTCCCGCGAGAGCTCACGGCGCATGAATGCGAGTCCGGTGGTCGGGATAGGTGGGACAATGGCGTTGGCGAGGCTCTTGCTCTCTTGCTTGCACTCATGAGGTACGCGAACGATGCTCACGAATCTCGAGCATTTGTTCTTGCTCTTGCACTCCCCTTGCTCTCGCTCTGGGTGGATGCCCGCATGGGATTCCCGCTTAGCTGGACGTGCGACGCTATAGCCCTTTCTTGCGTGTGCATGTAGGGGCGGGCTTTTTATTTCTTATTTTATGCCACCTCTATGGCGACTCAATGTGTGCGCTGGCCGTTGTGGGGCGCAAGTACGCGAGCTCGGTGGCTGGCGCAATGCCGCTACCCTGCTTCCTCTTTGCATCCAAGAGAGGCGCCTTTCTTTCTGACTTTCTCTTTCCCCTTCTCTTCCGTTGATTCTCTCTTCTCTCCTCATCGCCTCCTCATCGCCTCCTCGTCACCCCGCTAACCAACCCTCCCCACCCTTAGGTCTTCCTCTACCTCTCCCTCATCCTTGCTGTGGACAAAGTGCTCGCTGTTTGGTCTCGAGAAGTCACGACTCGTAAAACTCGGCCACAAAGAGCGCACCTACCATGCATTCTATCAGCTTTTAGCTGGGGATACGAGAAGCGAACGGGACCCGCTCCAACTCGAAGACCACTTTACTGGCATCTCCCGCACGTACCGCCTCCCGTCGGGCCTGTTCTCCGACGACACCACCGGCATGCCCGACCGCCGCGCTGCTTTGCGCGCCCTGTTTGAAGACACACTCCCGCCGTCCTCGCCTCGATCAATATCACCTTCATCCTCACCAAAAATCTCAGCACCACGCCTCCTCGGCATCTCCGCTGAGGACGTCGAGACCGTGCTGGCGAACCGCACGACGTAAGGCCACTCGGGTTGCGGAGCCCGTATGCGCGCAACGTCACGCGCTGCCTGCACCACTCGCTCGAGGTCAGTGCGCTGCAGAGGAGGCGCAGAAGCCGCGCTTCGCAGCACCTGCAGCGGAGGTGCAGAAGGAGCGCTCGTCCCGCGGAGGCGCGAGCTTCTCACTGAACCGAGCGTGCGCAAGGAGAAGGAGGAGGTGATCCGGAGGGCAGCCGCGAGGAGGCGCGAGAAGGAGGGCGAGGCGAAGCGTGCCTAGGAGGATGGTAGGAAGCGCGAGCCCGAGAGGTTCCGCAAGATATAGACTCGGATGGGCAGGACGCGGAGCGCTACAAGGCCGCGCTTGTCGAGAAGGGTATCCTCAAGCCCGGCCAATATCCGGTATGTCTCTTCTCCCTTTCGTCGCGACAGACTAGCTCACTAATGTGCTACACAGAACATCGCCGCGCTCCATCGGGATGCAGGTCGCACAGCTGGAGAAGGAATAGGGGGAGCTTGATAAGCGGCTGCGCATCGTCGTAGCGTGTCGACCACATCGAGCGCGCGTACCGCAAGGAGGAGCGCCCGCTCCTCGCGCTGGACTGCGATCAGCAATAGGCCACCGACCGCGAGATGTTCGCGGCGATTCAGACCATGCGCAAGGAGGCTGTGCGTGTCATGCACGAGGAGCACCTCGAGACAAAGAAGCGGCTCGCGCGCATGATGGCGGACTACAGGCGCGCCGTCCTCCCGCAGAAGGGCGAGGAGTATGCGAAGAAGAACGATGCAGCGTCCGGCAAGATCGAGGAGGAGAAGGCTAAGCGGAAGTCGGCCGTCCTCGCCAAGCACGAGGAGGAACTTAAGGCATCGAGGAGGCCAAGCGGAAAGAGCAGGAGAGAATCAAGGACTCGAAGCGGGTAGGTTTCTTCGTCTTCACTTTCTTTATCTTCTTTTCGCATCGTCCTCTCCCAGAACGCCTTGCAGAAGACCGTCCCTGCCCCACCGTCCGGTATCTGCGCGTCAGCGGGAACACGACCATCATCGCCCTGCTCGACATGGGCTCTTGCACGCAATTTTGTGGATGCGGGCGACGCCGTAGGCAGCGAGGCTCGGGCTCCAGGGCGTCCCACTCTCCGAGCGCGCGATCAGCACATCGAAGGAGCCCAAGGACCGCGAGGCGCCGCACGGGATCCTCCCCGTGCTCGGCTGTGCCTCGCTCGCGCTGAAGACGGGCAAGGACGGCGAGCACGACCGCAATGAGGAGCTCCTCGTGGAGCTCGCTCACGGAGGTCAGGGTGGTGCCACGATACGCTCGGGATGGGGGAACAGGACCGGGGTCACGGTGAGGGATTTTAGGTGAAGCAGCAGGATGCGAGCGTGATGCTGCCGTTGTTGCCGTATACGAACATGGCTGAACCAGCTACCATACCTCGACAGCAGCAGTATACAACCTACATTTACCTGCAAGGAATCAGCTGAGTGCGAGATTCATGTACGCGCCACTTAGTAGGAGAAAATAAAGACCTTGCTAAGTAGATGTTTACATGTCATTAGTCAACGCAATGGTAAAGGCTGGGACCTCGCGGGGTGTCCTGTGAAGTGTCTCGGAGCAACGGTGAGGAATGTCCGTGGCAAGGGATGGTTTTCGGAGATAAGATTAGCTGAGATGACATCATGATCGGCAGGGCGGTCAAAGCGTATTCTCTCGACCTTCTCTGGCCCTGCACAGCGCGGAAATAAAATCCAAAGATCATATGTATTCTGTGCCAAAAATATGGGTTGTATATCTGAAAGGCAGGAATCAGGGCTTTCTGGCCACACCTATGCTTTAAGGTGTTCCGCATCAAGTACAGTATGGTTCTTAAAATGGAGCGATTTTTCACAGCTTCCGTGAGATCACTATGGAGACGTTCAAAAATCTATCAATAATGGTGTGCTTGGGATGAGCTTTGGCGTGGTAGTACCCAGTAATACACGGCTATGTACTTTGATAATTGATTTGAAAAAAACCGACAGGACAGCGATATTTCAGGGGCAAACCGCCCGGGCTTACCAGACAATTTCAGCCAGCCCTCCGGATTTTTCTGAACCATAATTTATAACGTCGCTGTTGTAAGTTAGGTCACCAAGATGCCGGTCTGGTGACCTGACTGACCCGACCAAACCGACGCGGCCATTCGACCAGTTACTGGACTCAGGGACCTATCGCCGTGACGGTGACTAATGACCGCACTCCCAACACGTGTTGGAGGCGTGTTTTCACTATGCAGGCGTATCTGGGGTTTTGATATATCGCGAGCCTCTAATTAGAGGAAAAACCCGATGCATCAGCAAATTGACAAGTGCTTTTATCTGAGCTTTCCCCCACTTTTCGAGCTTTTAGCTTTTTTCCAGCTTTTTTTCGCACTTTTCGTAGTGCTTTTCTTCGTTTTTAGCGCTTTTCAGCTTTTCAGTTCTTTGCTTCCAAGATCACACAACTCCGGTGTAAATTTGGTGTAAGTATTTACTGGTGTTCAGGCCCGTTGGCGAACAGCTGTTCACTGCACATCGCAAGCCCAACTTGAGAAGTTGAAAGCAAATATCAATCAAATTCAAGTTGTCTACCATGCAAAAAAAAATTGAAGGCGGTGAGTCGCTGTGCCATTGAATGGGTGTAGTAACGTGCATAAGGCTTCAGATAACCCCGTTCTCGCTGCGGATGGTGCAAGGGATGGTGGATATACACGGCACGGACGACATTTCGAAACGCTAAGTCATTCAAACTCCGACACACGTGGGCGATTTGATGGTCGAATCAGCATCGAATGATGGTGATGTAAGTTGACCCTTCTCTCTTCCTCCCACCACGACCGCCCCCAGCGCCCGTCCTACTGCCTCCTACTGCCTGTACCCTCGCTGCCCCAATGCCATCTCTGAAGTCCTATGATTATGCCAATCCTTCAAGTTGTCTGCCTGACGCCGACTCCGCTGCGGCATCTAGTATACGCAAGCCCGCAAACCCGCAAGCCTATGCAAGCCCTACCCCTCTCAAGCCCGCTCGAGCCCGCTCAATCCTGCTCAAGCCCAGTCAAGCCCCTCCTGTCCATACAGCTTCCTCTTCGTCTCCTTGTGCTGCATCGCTCCCTGGCCATATGTGGCCTTGATATCTGGTGTTGCCTCTATTGTTTTACTGATATTCTTCACTCCAGTGCCCGAGGTCGTCCACAGTGTGGCTGTCTGGTAGTAGCTGGTGCTCTTCTAAGTGCACGCTTGGTGCACCTGGCATTCGTTGGGATCTTGTGCAGCAGTTGGGTGACATGGTATGTTGCAGAACTCGATCCCTTCTATTTAATACTGATCCTTTGTCCGTCCGCACGCATCCTCGGGCCTTTGTTGCACTCCCCCGACCGAGCCGAGTAGACATTCGTTCTCGCGCTGGTGCGTATTTTCGTGTTTTACTTCGGATAGTAAACTGATATTTTTTGTCTCCCAGTTCTTGGATTTAATGGGTAGCGTAGACACAGCTTCGCCGCTAGGGCATGCAATGCCAACGCTTGACACGCTGGGGTGGGATCGACCGGAACTACCTTTATATCTGTATTTGTGTTCGTAGCATCAATATAACGATTATTCTGTCTACGTGTGTCTTTTATGAGCTCTTTTGGTCTCTTTTCCCCTGGCTTATATAGCAGCTTATACTGGCTTTTTGGGCCTTTTTGGCTTTTAAAAGATCAGGGGCCTGGATTAAAAAAGCTGCGAGTGCTTTTCATCTTTTTTGGCTTTTCGTCTTTTAAAAGCAGAAAAAGCTCGGTAAAAGACGACTTGTCAATTTGCTGATGTGTATCAAACACTCTAATTAGAAGGCTTGCGATATATCACATTAGAGGCCTACCTCTTTTAGTAAGCCTGCCACGCACGCGCTTTCCCATCACACGGCGGTGTTGGACCGACAATTGGACGTCGGAGCGCTGTCGGGTGGCTGTACGTTCCCCGCCTTGCCATTTTAGGTACTTTCCACCTGTACCTCCCGCAGGACGGGGATTGTCAGCATATGTAGCATGGACATAAAAAAAGTGTTGCTTAGCTGCATAGGACGTCTCGAGCCCGCATTGATGCACAATGAGCAACGCAATGTTGCACTAATTAGCAGGTGATGTACATTATTTGTTCCTGTTGATCATTCCCCTCCGTCCTCCTCTGCCACCATCCTTGCCACCACCGCCGGGCTCCCTCACGTCTACGGCCTTTGGAACTCCACCCAACCTCTTTAATATGTCACACCTACCCCCAAACTCCTCCGCTTTGCCCCAATACACCCACCTGGCACCACATTTCGTTTTCATTCCCTGCGCTCCCTCCACTTCCACACACATTCCCGCCACCCGGACCTGCCCACCAATATAACTATGTGATTATAGCTATGCCCCTAGACCCTCGTCCCAGCCCACACCTCTCTGGCTGTCCCTGCGCACCCGCTGCGCCTTTTATGGCTCCCACGCTTCTCCCCCGCTTCCACGGTCGCTCCCGCTGCCTGTACCCGCCCATCGGCGTCTCTGCATGGTTGGCCCACTACGCCCACACATGCACCCCGCTTTTTGGGTCCCTGGCTGTCATGGTGCGCCTACTGCACTGTTTTTGGTTTCCACGCTCCTCACCCGCTTCCACACGCGCTTGCTCTGCCCGTACCCGCCCATCAGCGTCTCCGCATGGTTGGCCCACTATGCCCGCACGTTCACCCTGATTCTTGGGTCTATGGCTGTCCTGGTGCGCCCGCTGCACCGCTTCTGGTTCCCTTGCTCCTCTCCGTTTCGACGCGCGCTCCCGCTGCCTGTACCCGCCCATCCGCATCTCCCTGCGGTCGACCCACTATGCCCACATGTTCACCCCGCTTTGCGGGTCTCTGGCTATCCTGGTGCGCCCGCTGCACCGTTTTTGGTTCACCCGCTCCTCCCCCGCTTCGACGCGTGCTCCCGCTACCCGTACCTGCCCATCGGCATCTCCCTGCGGTCGACCCACTACGCCCGCACGTTCACCCCGTTTTTGAGGTCCCGGGCTATCCTCGTACGCTCGCTGCACCGGATTTGGTCTTTCCGCCCTCCCCGCTTCCACACACGCTCCCACTGCCTGCACTCACCAATCGGCACCTCCCCGCGCTCTGCTGAGTATGCCCGCATGTCCACCGCGTCTTTCAGATCTCCGGCAGTCCTGGAGCACCTATTGCATTGGGTGTTGTTTCCTGCCCCCCCTCCATTTCCACGCGCGCTCTTGCCGTTGGTACCTGCCCATCAACACCTCCCCAAGCTAGATCCCATGCTTCCACACCTCTGCCCCTGATTACAGCGTCATAGCTGCGCTGGGGCATGTGTTTCACCGGGTTTGGCCACAGGACTTTTTGTCTGTCGTACGGCTCAATCTTGTGGCTCGAGCACAGATTACTCGAGTATAATTTATATATTTACAGTGTCTTGTATCCCATTACAAGTAATCCATATGTGTTTTATACTTTCTGAGTTCATGCATTGAGCACAATCCGACTACCGACCCAATCTCGGTTTTTGATGTTTTAGCAAATGGCCACTGATCGAGATACTACAGACTCTTAATGGTAGAGTAAATGAGACACAGATGGACTGTTCAAGACATTTTCATGCATGTGGGAAATAATTCAAATATTTCAATGTTCGTCGAGGAACAGAGTGCAATCATGGCTATTACCATACTGAGCTCAGCCCTGTAAACGAAGACTTTTTCAAAATTTTTGGAACACTGCCTTCCTGTCCACAGAAATAATAGATTTCTGACACGGTTAGACTCTCTGACCCTTTCTACGGCGTCCAACCAAGGGAGAAAACATTTTTGGGTCCAAGCGGAGCAGATTTAGGTCGTAACTGAGATTTTGGTAACCTCTCTTCACAAGTTTTTTTACATCAGATTGTTTAATTGGGTTCCCCGACCTCTGATATGGTGTCCGAACATACGGGAAACCTTCCCTTCGTCTTGGAATCAACTAATTTTAGCTAATTTTTTATTTGGTCGTTGTACCTGCCCATAAGGGTTATGCAGTTGTACTATAGGTATAGTAGTCTGTGGTTAGTGAAAGTATTCAACTTAGGGACAAGTAGCAAGATGAATCTGTAAGAATCAGAGAGAGGACGTGCTGTTCTCTCTGTAACTGTCTTTTGAGTACACTCTTTTTGGAAGTCTTTTTGTATTCACGGGTTCCATTTGTAATTCTAAGATCTTCTCTGTTGTCTAATTTTATCCAAAGTGCCCCAGAGCCCCGAACCAACGACGAACTTTCTCGACCGAAAGCGGAATGTCACTTGATCACACGTGTGACATCTCTCTTTTCCGCTTCCCACCAACCTTCCTACCGGACGACTTGACCCCTTGACGTGTCCACACCATCTAATCGGCATTCCTTGAACAAGAGACTAAATCTCAGATGTAGAACTGGCCTGAGGTCGCTCAAACACCGGTGCCTTGCTGTCCGCGGGGTTTTTATTGGTTACACTCTTGCCTCACCTATCGCCCTCAAATCGCCCTTCAAAACATCGACAGTTGCGCAAGGAACACCCCATCCTTCCTATCAAGAGTACAGGTATGCTAGGTGACTCCTATGTCCCTTTCTTGTTGGGATTTGAGCTGCCCCAAACCAATTCTGTGCACGTCAGAGGGAAAGAGATACCGATGCAAGGGTGCGCGCGTGCGAGGGCCAGGGGTGGGGTGCATGGGTTATGAGCTGTATGGTACGTCTTACTTCCCAGTAGTATACTCCCCTGTGGCTTCGCTACCTCCACAGGTCATTTTTTGCTTGGTATAGGCAAATGCGGATGGAGACAAGCCCCAATGCCTGTTTCTCTCAGCAGGCTTCATCATTCACTCGCAGCCGGGAGCGCCACCCCATAGCGACGGCCCAAAGCTTTGGGAATGCCGCCCCGATACCCCATTTCTCGATTGCAGTCGATCTCCGCAAGTGCTCGAATGATTCCCGGTACAAGGCTATAATGTACTCAACCACGGAGCATCGAGGGTGATCCACGATCAGGTGAGCTCTCAGTGCTTTTTCATGTAAATCTGACCATCGCTCGGCGCCACAATGGACGGGAAAGCATTCGCACAACAGACCCATCAAATGACGACGCCGCTCTCGCCGGGCACGGACACGAGCTGCCCGATCCCGCTCTTTCGGCCATCGCTAGACGCACGACCAACGGAACAGCACCCGCACAGCAGACACATCGAGTGACGTCGCCGCTCACGCCGGGCACGACCACGAGCTGCCCGAGCGCTCTCGCTGCGCAGGGAGCTGTCTTGGCTCAGCGCTATCGCTACCGGCAAACACCTCCCACGAGTGTGGTCGCGTGCGCGTGCACGCCGTATGCAGCGGGGCAGGAGAGCGGGGGCAGGTGTATTTTGCGAATGGGTACTTGCGGATGGGTGCGCGCTTCATGTGCATTGGGCTGCACGGGCATGGACATGCCTTTTCGCTGCTGGTGCCGTTCCCCCGAGCGTGCGCTGGCCGCGCGCTGCAAGGCTGGCAGTGCAGTGTGATGAGGGGGAAATCGCTCTTTGCGGTGTCCCTACTGATCCTTTCAATTATCTACTGTGTCTCATGTATGCTACTGTCCGGCCGCATAATTCATAATTTTTCCAAGCTTTTTACCCGAATTTTTTCTGCTCATCGCCGTAGACAATGACAAGAACATTTTGATGGCTGTGTGTCAAATGCGGATATTGGCATCACAGCGACGGCAACAGCGAGCTCACTGCATGTAATAGGCTGGGCAGCCTGCTACCCAAACTAGGTAAGCCTCTAATGCGATGTATCGCGATCCTTCTGATTAGAGCGTTTTATACATCGGGTTTTTCCTCTAATTAGAACCCGCGATACATCACTCCCCCAGGATCTGGACCACTATGAATATATTTCCTCCCACAGCACCCTCGTTTCTAAGCGCCGAACTGTCAAGGGTGCAATTACGGGCGGCTACCTCGTTCCAGCTTCCCTCCTGCACAATGACAACAAGCCCCCAGCTCGTAAGCCGCGAAATTGTGAATGAATATCATCGGTGAGATCCGTCCCTGTGGTGAATGTCTCGCCCATAGCTCATAATCCCTCGCAGTTTTCGCATTCTCGTTGTTGGCAAGGTAAAGCGCTGTCTGTGGTCCTTTACGTTTTCTCGAACTGTATTAGGCTGGGGTAGGGAAGTCATCACTGATTCACTACGCATTTGGCGTGACTACAGTGAGTCCTCCCAATCAAAGCACCCTCCCTTGATGACCTCAGCCTCAGACCATATCTGCTGAGAGTCGTGGCGTATGCAAAATTGATGATGAACTCGTGTCTGAGCAAAACCCTCTTTTTGTTTTGCATGACTCCATGGGTTTTGAGCATGGCCAAGAGGAGAATCTCAAGGAGGCGAAACAATTCCTGGAGCGTCGCAGTGGTTCGCGGGTTCCTATTCACGACAGAGTGCATGCCATATGGTCCGCCATCCTATGATTCCCTAACATCCCCACCTTCTCAATCTATGCCACAGGCTTTGCATCCAGATTCCCCACGCTGGTGGGCGCGTTTTTGAAACCGGTGACCAAGTTTTCCTCGAGCTTGCAGCAACGAAAAATAGCAAGTATCTTTCCTGCTGCTGGTAGAGGTGCCTTATTGAATCGTCACGGTAGTTCCTTTAATTGTGGTCTTCACCCAATTTGACAAGCTGTTCAACGCATACCTTTTGGCGCCAAATGCCGCCCCGAACGGCAACTTTTCGGATCCCAAATTTCGGGCACATTGTCTTAAATCCGCCGAGGCTGAACTTGAGAAGAACTGTGTGAAACCGTTGAAGAAGATGAGCGCCAAAGTACCGTATGCGAGAACGTCCGGAACGTCTACTTCATGTCCGCTCTGAATACATGCTGACATGTCATACAGGGCTCGGCCCCGGCAAAGGTCCTTCCGAAAGCGATAGGGCCACGGTGGCCAATGTCATAACTACCACCCGGGATCTCCTTAAGAAAGAAGACAGCTTGGTGTGGGTGATGTCGGCAATGGCGCAGCGCGTCAGCGCTGACACAAAAATCAAAGCTTCCATCGAGTACGTCTTCGCTGTTTTTTCCTCCTCCTCTGAGTATTGTCTGAGTATTTCATTTTCATTATTCATAGAGTTGGGATGCGGAGTATGACTGCCCTTGCCACATCATGGTCCTCCATTTGCTTACCGGCCGAGTAGGGTACTGGTCTGGGCTTGCTGCAGGTGCCAAGTTTATGGGCATGAAGCTTGACACGTGCGTCGACATTCTTCATTCTGAAATTATTGCAACATGGAATTTCCTGGATGACGACCACGTACGAAATTACCCATCATCCGCAACTTTTCGCTGATCGCCTTTATTTTTCTGCAGCTACTCGAGAACCCCGAGTTCATGACAAAAATGAGGAAACTAGTCCAATTCGTTGTTCCCAGGGAGTCGGAGACCACATCATGGTTGTAAGTCGCGCGAAATTCATTGCAGACTTCCCATTCACGTCGCCAAGCGGTCAAAATCTCGATAAAGTGTACAAACTTGTGGGCATAAGTGCTGCAATTGCTACTGCAGCTGCAGGACCCACAGCGCCAATCGCCGTGCCAGCTATCGCTGGCGTTAGTCTGTCAGTTCTTTTCGCGGCCTATCTCACCAAGGCGTATCACAGCGTGTGAGTGAGCTCCATTGTCATGACGGAAATTCTCAAAATGCCGTTCACCAGGCCAGAGACTCTCCGCTGCCTCATGGCGTATATCGTGGACCTCACGCTCATCATGGAAGAGCTTTTCCGCATCGCTCTCGTATTTCGACCCATTCGCACGCTGGCCATGGAGGATATCGAACTTGCCATCGATAACTACGTGAGATCACATGCTGAGAAGGTACACAGCGAAATTCGCACGTATACGAAAGCATCGAAGTTATCCAAAATCATGAGATCGCAGAAGGCGGAAGATGAAGTGAAGTCACTCATTGCAAAGAATCGTCGAAGCGAACATGAAGGTCACTAGATTTTGTACTTGATATTTGTCACATATACCACGTTCTACCTCTTGATACGGGGGCGCAACCGTTTTTACGGCCTGTCGTGTCGTAATTTTACGGGACGGTTTCATGCCCTGATCGGAAGGCCTGTTGTCATTTTGTTCAGGAGGGAAAGGAAACGAGGTGGCCACCCAGAATCACACCCTTGACAGTTCAGCGCTTAGAAACGAGGGTGCTGTGGGAGGAAAGATATTCATAGTGAAAACACGCCTCAAACACGCATTGAGAGAGTATGGTCACGGTCAGTTCAGTGTCACAGCGTTGCTAGGCCTTCCCATATAAGCATCTCCCTGCTTCTACCTCCGTCTCGCGACTTACAACTATAATCCGTGTGTTCCACAAGATGCCCCATTCGTCGGGCTTGCCATCGCCGGCCGCTGACCATGACTCTTGGGTCCAATCCAGTGATCTGTCCCTCAATTCGGGCACCCAACCTGTTGCAGAGCTCCCTGAGGATAGCATCATTGGCATTCATAGCAAGTGCCCTCACTTCCGTATCCTCGTTATCGGCAGGGCAAATGTTGGGAAAACAACACTCTTGAAGCAGGTGTGTAACTCAGTCAAGGAACCCAAAATTTATGATAAGGATGGGAAGAAGGTACATTCAGCAACATTGTTCGTGATTTTATGTGCCTGACCACCTACCACAGATTAAAGCGAAGATCTTGAAGGAGTCAATGAAGGTTTGAGTTCTTCCTTGGTACATCAGTGCTCATCTGATGATTTCCAGCGGGGGAGCACATATTGAGAATCAGATGATTTTCAAAAGCAACCCGGCTTCATCTTTCACGACTCCGCGGCTTCGAGAGCGGTGCACTCGAGGAGACAGAGAAGGTGAAGAACTTCATCAAGACTCGGGCAGCCAGCTCCAGTCTGCCGAACAACTCCATGCCATCTGGTAAGCCTTCCCATGATGCTACCATTCTCATTCTGGTTAATGAGGGGCAGGTACTGCCTCCCAATGGCCGACACTACACGACCATTTTTGAAAACAGACGAGGAGTTTTTCGACTTGGAGGGTGTTGGAAATGGCGAGTTCACTATTTTAGCTCTTTCGTTGACCAATGCATCTTTCCAGTCCCTGTTATCGCCATTTTCACAAAGTGCAACGGACTTTTCACGGAAGTTCGTGGCACCCACCTGGCCGGGGTATGGACCCCAATGAGCTAATACAAAGTGTATCAACAAAGTTGAAGAAATACTGACGCTCGTTTCAAGACACTCCAGCAGCGAAGATTTGCACCAGCGGCGCATGTCAACACACAAGGTGAGCACCTTCAAATGAAGGGTATGTCCTCATTCTGTCACCTAGACATGGGCAGCCTCGGCACACTGGCACGCACAGAAGAAAGCCTTCGCAGCCACGCAGGACGAATGTGTCAAGAACTTGTCCAAGTCACAGCAGGTGCACTCACGAATGAAGCACTCCAGCTTCTATTTGTATCTGTACAACGCAACAACTTGGATCTTTGCGCATTTATGCAATTAGAATGTTTGTCCTTGCCATTGCATATTGATTGCGCAAAACATAAATGATGTTATTAGGTTGCTGTCGTTTACCTATCAGTTCAGAGGGTAGGTTGGAGGTGTGATAGACCAAGGACGATACTTATGTGTTCTAGAAATTGTGGGGAGATTGCTTGTACTATTTTCCACATGTTTGGGGAAGTATTTGGTTTGTTTACAATGATGAAAAATATCAAGCTAATCTGGCTGGGTGGATAGGAGAGCGAAGAGTGAGAGCATTCTGTCCTGCACTAATTGTATCTGAGGACTGGATAGTATGTAAGTGACTCTTGAACAGACAGACCTGCTGCTGATGATATTAGAATGTGCGTGCACAGTATTATGTCGACTGACCAGTGGTAACACTTTTGTGTGTGGAGAATAGAAGGTACATGGGTTGTGCATATTCACCACTGACCTGACCTTTTCCTTCTGCAGAAAGTGAGACTGCATTACTCTATGCAATGTTTGTGCACTGGCATGACACTCAAATTACATAAATACACCAGCCAGTAGGATGCCTTGCTCAACCCACCAGCTGCTGCACTGACCAGCGCACAAACTCTGCCAGCCTGTGAGTCGAGATTCCTCGACCCTCCCTCTGCTGCTGTTGCGCTGACTGGCGCACAAACTCTGCCAGCTTGTGAGTTGAGATTCCTCAACCCTCCCTCTGCTGCTGCTGCTGCACTGACCAGCGCACAAACTCTGCCAGCCTGTGAGTCGAGATTCCTCGACCCTCGCTCTGCTGCTGTTGCGCTGACTGGCGCACAAACTCTGCCAGCTTGTGAGTTGAGATTCCTCAACCCTCCCTCTGCTGCTGCTGCTGCACTGACCAGCGCACAAACTCTGCCAGGGTGTGAGTCGAGATTCCTCGACCCTCCCTCTGCTGCTGCTGTCACACTGACCAGCGCACAAACTCTGCCAGATTGTGAGTTGCAATTCCTCAACCAACGCTCTGCTACTGCTGTCGCGCTAACCAGTGCACAAACTCTGCCAGTTTGTGAGTCGAGATTTCTTGACCTTCCCTCTGCTGCTGCTGTCATCCTGACCAGCGCACAAACTCTGCCAGAGTGTGAGTCGAGATTCCTCGCCCTGCCCTCTGCTGCTGCTGCTGTCACACTGACCAGCGCACAAACTCTGCCAGATTGTGAGTTGCAATTCCTCAACCAACGCTCTGCTGCTGCCATCGCGCTGACCGGCACACAAACTCCGCCAGGGAGTGAGTCAAGATTCCTCAACCCTCCCTCTGCTGCTGCTGTCGTGCTGACCAGTGCACAAACTCTGCCAGTTTGTGAGTCAAGATTCATCGGCCCACCCTCTGCTGCTGCTGTTGCTGCACTGACCAGCGCACAAACTCTGCCAGCCTGTGAGTCGAGATTCCTCGACCCTCCCTCTGCTGCTGTTGCGCTGACTGGCGCACAAACTCTGCCAGCTTGTGAGTTGAGATTCCTCAACCCTCCCTCTGCTGCTGCTGCTGCACTGACCAGCGCACAAACTCTGCCAGTCTGTGAGTCGAGATTCCTCGACCCTCCCTCTGCTGCTGTTGCGCTGACTGGCGCACAAACTCTGCCAGCTTGTGAGTTGAGATTCCTCAACCCTCCCTCTGCTGCTGCTGTCGTGCTGACTAACGCACAAACTCTGCCAGCCCGTGAGTTGAGATTCCTCAACCTGCCCTCTGCTACTGCCTTCGCACTGACTGGTGCACCAACTCTGTCAGGATGTGAGTCATGCTTCCTAGTTCGCCTTTTGTTTGCAGATTGTCAAGGCAACTCCCAGCAAACTATGATCACCACTTGTACCTCCATCCTCAAGCGCCACATTATTTTCGAACATTTCCACTCTGTACACGTTGGCGCTAGTATGAATGCAAACTAAATATGCCATGTTGTGCATTTGACACCCATTATTCCAGCTATATGCATGTGTGCACAACAGATCTTCTTTGATGGTTCGGCAAAGAAACGGACATTCACCTCTGCATTCGAGCATGGAGCAGCGGTCTTTTCCAAGAAAGCCTCTGCATCTGGCTTCTTGGATGAAATTGAGCCCTGGGTTGACCGGCGCACAGAGGATATGACAAATGTTGAAAATAATCGTGATGATCCCGACTTGTTTCAAAAAGCCCGGCTTATAAAAAACGGTAGACACACAGAGTGTGAACATGGCTAGGGCAAACATGGCCCAGGAAGTTGCTGACATGATAAAGAAATACCGCCCTCGTGAATAACTTTCTGTCTGTCTTCCACTGCATGCAATCTGACCAATCCACTACTATCAGCGACTGCCTATCCGGCCAAACTAGGTATCCGGCCACTTGCCTAGTATAAGTCGGCGCAGTGTATGATAGTCGAATTTGGTGGTTGCAGGTTGGACTATGACCTATGGGGACCTTGCATGTCAGATTTGAAGGCAGGAGAAGGCGGCAATCAAACGTGGCGGGAGTTTCGGAACAAGATGTCGAGCGTGAGAGCATCATTTCTTATGCCCAACCAACTCTCTCGCTCGTCTTTTCCTTATTGCTCCCCCAATTCTTGGCCAATTCACAAGTGTGGGGGTCCGTTCTCATCCCATGGGTTGGGGCAATGACCCAAAGCCAAACCATGCATGAAAAACCCCCCGCTTGTCTGCTTGGTACTCCAAACAAACCTTGACTCGATTTCGAGTGGCACAAACCGGCTACCACTGTAACGAGCCAACGATGTCTGCTGGGGACCTGGGATTTGACTCGGTCATTCAAGATAAATAATAATGTATCCTACCACGTTGATCGGGCTTTTTAATGTAAGACGTCCCGTTCAAGGTGGGGTAACATCGAAAATCACCCAACTTAGTCGACGCATACAGATGGATTTTTTGGAGGGGTAGTCGGGATATGGGTAACCTAGTTTGCTAACAAGTATGTCCTACCACATTTGATTGAGGCATATGGATCTTTATTTGGGCCCTAAATGCCCTCTGTCCTTTGCAGGGTACACCATTTGCTCCGCATTCAATCCCAGCCATTCTCCTTGGCCGGCAACAGAAATAGTGGTGGTCCCTATACACATTGCATTTGCAGTTTGAGGGTATGTAATAATGTATTTCGATCCAATGAATGATTTAGGATGCACTGGCATGAATAATACGAGTGCCAATGAAGGATTTTGACGGGTGGCCGGTTAGGCCGTTTTTGCCATTTTGGGCATCCGCTCGCGAAAGAATTCGGCATGCCATGAAATGGTCATGTAAATTCCCCAAAAAATCTCAAATTACTCGCAGGATGTATGCCTTCAATTAAGACACTATATACTTGTATTAGTCGGGCTATGTGTATGGGCTCGTGGCGATAAATGCTAAGGTGGCCGAGATGCCAGTCTCTGATAGTAGTCATCTTCGGAGAGGTGAAAGGCTGATGCATAGGAGTTCAGTTGAGATGGAGGAGTAGTTATGCTCTCTTGCTTGCCGATTTAGTTTGTTCTGGTTCTACGAGACATGCCATTGCTTCGCTCCGGCTCATTTTTATGCCCAGCGAGTCCAAACATAAATACAATTGTGCCTGATGAAATCTTGAGCCGTGGAAGCATTTTTCTAAAAATGGCCACTTTCAGTAATCCCCTCATGGCGCTCTCACTTTTGGTTCCATTGACTTGAAACCTCACCCAAACGATTTGTGACAAAGTTATACAGTGCTTAGCGAACTCATAATATTTAATATCTCAAAAAATTTACCGATTGTGGGAACATGTGATTTCGATCCGAGTCTAATGTCCTTTTGAACATTGGATAACTGGTCTAGAATCTCACTTGGAACACTACTATAGCTACTCACAGTGCACTGCATAGTTGTTGAGTGACTAGTATACCCCAGAGCAATGCAAACTATATCTTTTATTTTGATGGCTGTATCTGTACTCATGTTTTAGACTTCCTGGGTAAATATTTCACTTTTGGGCTTCGTAGGGCACTGTAATCTGTAATATATATAAGAGAGAAATTTTAGACCTCCCCGAAATGTACTCCCTGAGCAGGAGTAGATTATATAGAAATCACAACTACAGAATGTTCTCATCAAATTAAAAAGAATATAGCTTTGTCAAGCACTGTGGATTTTGTATGCGAATCGAATGGTGCCGCTCCCAAGGTATTTGGATAAGAAATGGGGAGATTAGTGAAAGTGATCATTTTTTTGAAAGGAAAATGATCCACGCCTTATGTTCCTCGCTACGCCCACATCGCCCACCGCGGCTTTGTTATATCCGTGCACACACACACCTGGCCCTCGGCCGGTATTCTCCCTTTTGGCCGGACTCGACCGGCCGTCCTTCCGGACTTCCGGCAACCGGTCAACCCGGTTGCCGCTCGGAACGGGTTTTTACGCAATGAAGGATTACTGAGCGTTTCCCGTTTATCCGTATGTCCATACGATTCCAACTTCCAGTTTTAGATGTCGCTTTGTCTGACTCGAACTTCTATCTCCTAATTTGGACTTTGCTTTGATACTACTACTTATAGTAGTGACACGTATGTCTACGTATTTAAACCCTATGTACTATACTGTATTCTTCAGTTTGATAATTAACGTGCTTAGCCCCTTATCCTCTGCTTGGCTCCTTGAGTCCTCTCGTCCGGACTTCATCCGGACGTCTACCTCTTATCCTCTCCGCTCGATTGGCCAGATAGTAACGCTCACCCTATACACCTCTTTTGTGGTGCTTGCGTCTTCCCTAGGCCGACCGGTCACCTTGTTATCGTCCGGTACTTTCTTCCGGTAACCGGTTTCCGAACGACCGGCCGGCATCCGGTCATCCGACCTCGACTCGGGATATAACAGGCTTCCAAGCTGCCCCGCTTCCTTCAATCGCCCGCCCAGCACGACTGCTCCAAGTCACTCTCCATCGACCGGCCCCCGAGCACCGCATCCTCCTCCGCCTCATACACCACCAACACCTCGAATTCCACTTCCCTTTCTCAGACTAGGGAAGGACAAGGAAAGAGAGCGCCTCGAGTGCTGCAGAGCTCTTGACGCTGCACGAGTCGCAGCAGACTGCACCTACATCGTACGACTTTGCGCCGAGCAGCCTGCCCAGCGCATACGGCAGCGCACACGCTCCGAACGGCACTTCTCCACATCCACGCCCCTTCTCTCCACGCACTCTTCGGAATTCCTCGAACTCAAGCAGTGGGCACGGACAGTAACAGGGCGACTTGACACTTGCGCGCAGCCCGAGTCGACTAGACGCGGACGGCTCCCCACTGGCGACACGACTACCAAGCGGGTGGTTTGCGCATTTAGCGGGCCCGGGGAGCACGAGCGATTGGTCGATTGCGGCGATGATTAGCGGGAGTTTTGACTCACTGGCGTGAGCACTGCGCTCGCATCTTCCACGCTGCGGGCAAAAAATCTAAGGTGAAATCCGAGGACTCGCACAATGCTAACGCTAAATCCACCTTGAAGGCCAGCAGCAGTGCGACAAAAGGTGGAGCCGCGACCAGCCCTCGACAACAGCTCTACCTGCCGATTTCGAGCCAAGACTTCTATCTGTTTTAATTATCTCTGACGCTGCTCCAGAACTGGGAGCCACGCAGCGACTTCAAGGAAATTGCTCGCAATGTCGTCAAGGGCCCCGATGGGTGCGGCTTTCCTCAATGTGCCAGTTCCAAAGAGGTCGAGGCCTTCATGGCCTACAATCGCACGAAGATTGCGACCCTGACGGAGAAATTTTCCTCGGTGTTCTTGGTACGTCTCAGTAAAGAAAGAAAAGCTAGCTCTACTGTGTTCTATAGGACCGGCGAAGGGCACCATGTACAAGCGCAAAGCATGGAACCCACCATTCAGGCTGCGCTCTTCCTTGCTGACGGGATGCAGCACCTGGAGTACACGTACCGGACGAACTCGATGTAGAGGACAAGACCGAGTCACCCTGGCCCAAGTCAACCTTCTCGCGGAGATCGTAACGACGATAGGTTTTCTTTCACGAGTCTCTTATGGTAGTATCCAATATGCGCCAGCATGATGGAATGGAATATTCAAGTGGTCATCTGGCGTGCGAGGTCTACGCCCGCAAAGATTCAAACCCCATTTCGACGCCAACTCAAGACCCTCCGCACCTGGTACACGTATACCTCCACCGACCAGCATTGAGGGCTCCAACCCCGGAATGCCGCCATCGTTCTTGATGCGCACGCTTTAGGAGACTATTTTTTTCTATTTTCTAATTCACGATTGTATGAAACTACCTCCCTCACGATGAAGGTGCAGCAGATCGAGTACCTCCCCGAGCTCACCTCAGTTTGGCCTATTCCTCGAGTGCCGACTGCCTTCGTAATCGATCTCACCGACGAGAGATATGATATCACCAACAACGACGGGGATCTCTTGCCCGTCGACTGTATAATTATTCCCTTCTCGTAGTGACATCCCCCTGAACAATCAAAAGTCTTTATTTATTCATTATCTCAAGCGAATTGAAGTGGCCGTCGTAGATAGTATCTGGCTGTGGCACGGAAAGACTGGTGTTTATATTTTATTGGTCTTATTTTTGAAGGTTTGATACTCGTGACATGCACCACAGAATGTGTTGTGTTTTGCGCAGTGGCAACACATTTGGGAGAGAATGTGTTGCCTCTCACCGGAATGTGGTGCCTCTGGTCAGAATGTGTCGGGTCTCAGAATGTGTGTGTACGCTGCCTTTGGTTAATCCCGGTCGCAACAACAGGGAAATCGAGGAACAGATCTAGGTGTCGCAGTAGAGGCATCGGGCCATCAAGGATACGAAGATCGGATGGAGGGAGGTAAAGGTCCAGGTACTCTCAGCGTGCACGGTGAGGGACCACCACTGCAAGAATTTCAGCCACATCTGTAATTTGGACAGAAAGCAGGCAGAATCGGGGCCTTTTTAGCCACGTATCGAATATACGGACTGTTTTTTCCGAGGGAATGTTCTTGTATACACTAATGGCGCTCCAGAGCGCGGGAGTGCCTAACACTATTTCTTGCCATTTGCGACAAATATGTGTTAGAAGAGTTGGCGACAGAAGGCCGGTAAGTGGTGGATACTCGGGGTAGGCTGGCAGGAAATGGATGAAGATTTCGGATACGATTTCGTTGGGCAATGTTAGGACAGGGTACTTGTAGGAATCGAGCCGCTTCTGCGCTAGCATTTTTTCTTTCCGCCATGCGAAAAGGGAGTGCACGAGATGGGAGATTTGGGCCTCAAGATCTGCAACCCGAGCACGATCTGCTTCAAGACCGGGGAGCATCTTGGTGATATGGCTGGCAACGGTGGCAAACTCCGTTACACACGGTTCTTCCATCGTCCAGATCCTGGGGGAGTGATATATCACGGGTTCTAATTAGAGGAAAAACCCGATGTATAAAACACTCTAATTAGAAGGATCGCGATACATCGCGTTAGAGGCCTTCCTTTTCTGAGTTCAGCAGTGCCCAGCCTATTACATGTAGTGAGCTCGCTGTCGTGGTCGCTGTGATCGCAATATCCGCATTTGGCACACAGCCATCAAATTGCTCTGGACGTTGCCGACGACAATGAGCAGAAAGATTTCGTATAAAAAATTTGGAAAAAATTGTCAATTACGCGGCCGTACAGTAGCATACATGAGGTACAATAGAGAATCAAAAGGATCAGTAGGGACGCCACAAAGAGTGTTTTTTGCCCCATCACGGTGCGCTCCTTTGCAGCGTGTGCTCAACGCACGCTCGGGGGCGACGAAAAGGCATATCCGTGGCCACGCAGCCCACTGCACATGGACCGCGCACACATTCGCAAAATTCACCCCGCTCCCGCTCCCCCACCCTGCAGTGGGCGACGTGCCCGCGACCGCATTCGGAGGGAGATGTTTGCCAGTAGCGACGGCGCTGAGCGAAGACCTCTCCCTGCACAGCGAGAACACAAGGCATTGGACCACGAGGCCATGGCCATCCCATCATCCACCTGCAGCGACCCGAAAACCACACCGACTACACAGTACGGGAGCGGGCACTCGAAATGTGACAGGTGGGTAGTATGTGTGCCCTCCTGTCTACGTCCTCCGCTCGTCGCAGCCAGAAAGCACTGCCGCAGCATGCACGTTAAAACACCAAAAGCTCACCTTATTCTAGATCACCCCGATACATACCTCGTCCTAGGCTATGGGGAGATTACTCCAGAGCTTGTACAGATCATATGCGAACGTGTCGAGAAAATGGGAGAGCATGGCGGCGGTGCTGTCCAATCGTCCGGTGCGTGAGACTAGCCCAGCGGCGCTTTCAGGGCCAGGGCCAAGACGATGCTTTTCTCGTGCTTTTGAAGGTTTGCATGCAGCCGAACTCTAACTATGAACATATTAGAATTCATGAGATCCAAGATCAGGTGTACGCAAAGACTCACCGATTGAATGAGCATCCGGCCAAGCAGAGTCGGGCAGAACAGCTATTACGTGGTGTACAGTGCAAAGTCCTCGTAAAGGGACTCGGAGATGGGCAGGAGGTCTATCTCGAGCTCGCAACAGGCACGGGCAATGCGGATGTGGCTGGAAAGAACAGGGCGAGAGGTGGGGCAACAGGAACACGAGCATCGTGGTTGGCATGATTAACACACCATTTGACTCATTGATCATGCCCCCAGTTCCTCCCCCGTCTGCTCTCTGCCGCAGGCGCACCCTGGTATCTCGTCTAGTGGCGTACACGGAATTGGCTCGTGGTGGGCAAAAATGGACGCATGAGGAGGACATAAAAACTGCCCAACATAAAGTGTTCTCTTTGTTGGAAGGATGGTGTGTTCCCTGAGCAAATTTTAACGTTTTAAACAGCCATAGATGGGACCATGGCACGTACCGGCACTTCACCGATAAAATCATGCGCAGAGGTAGAGAGGAGGTGTCCAAGGAACCAAAGTCAGCTTAGGATCCATAGTTTGGTTTTCAGTTAAAAAAATTACGATTGGAGAGGGTGGGAACGCCAATGAGCCAAGTCGTGCGGTGGGAAGCGGAGAAGAGAGGGTGTCACGCATGTCACCAAGTGACATACCGCTTTCGATCGAGAAAGTTAGTCGTTCGTTTGCGGCTCTGGAGCACTTTGAAGGACATAGGACACCACAGGAGATCTTAGAATTACAAACAGAATCAGCAAATATGAAAAAAAAAACTAAAAAGAGGCACTCAAAATTCAGCTACAGACAAAACCGTATGTCTTCTCTCTGATTCTTACAGATTCGTCTTGCTATTTGTCCCCAGGTCGATTACCTTCACTGACCACAGACTGACATACATAAAGTACGATTGTTTAATCTGTATGAACGGGTACAGCGGCGAGATAGAAACCTGGCCAATTTTGGTCGATTTCGAGACGAAGGAAAGGTTTCATGTATGTTTGGACACCATATCAGAGGTCATGGAACCCAATTAAACATTCTAATGCAAAGAAACTCCCAAAAAGAGGGTACTCAAATGTCAGTTACAACCTGAAACTGCTCCGGTTGGACCGAAAAAGGATTTTCTTGTTTGGTTGGACATCGTAGGAAGGGTCAAGGAGTCCAACCGCTCCTCAGACTGCATGATTTTGTGCACAGAAGGGCGGTATTCAAAATTTTTATGAAGAAGTCGCCGTTCACAGAGCTGGGCCCATTATGGTAATGAACCTTGATTGGACTCAGTTCTTCGACAAACATTGGATTCTTGGATTTTTTCTTCCCACATGCAAAACACATATAAATCACTTGTACTGGGTTAGAAGACACTTTGAATAAAGGAGTTAGACTTGACTAGTCTGTGCTCGAGCTGTCTGAGCAACAACCCTCCAGATCGACCCAATCAGTCATTAGGCGGATAGTGCCTGCCTAACCCCTTTCCAACGACGTGAAAGCATTTTCTACGACTTGTTATATGGCCGCGCGACGTTAAAAAAATATGTATTACAGATTACACAATGGCAGGTACATGTTTAGTTCCGTATACGATAATGAGAGGTAAAATAAAGTACAGTGTCCAAAACGGGTAAAGTGTGCGCCCCGGCACAGCTGTGATGCTCAGAACTAAGGCAGGAGTGCGGGGGCAAAGGGCCGAGTGCAGTAGGGTTGCCCCGGGCAAATACGGGCTGCGGGAGCGTGCGTAGAAGCAGGGGGCAGCGGGGGGGAACCAAATGAGCTGCAGCGGGTGCGCGGGGACTGCCAGTGACCCTGGAATCGAGGGGACGTGCAGGCGTACAAAGCCAACCGTGAGGAGGTGTCGATAGGGGGTACGGGCGGCGGGAGCGGGCGCGGAAGCGGGGGAGGTGGGTGGAAACCAAACACGCCGTAGCGGGCGCGCTGGGACCACCAGTTACCCAGAAAACGAGGGGGACGTGCTGACGTATAGGGCCGAGCGCGAGGAAGCGTCGATACGGGGTACGAGCTGCGGGAGCGGGCGCAGAAGCAGGGGAGGCAGATGGAAACCAAACATGCCGTAGTGGGTGCGCTGGGACCGCCGGTGACCCAGAAAACGAGGGGGACGTGCTGGCGTATGGGGCCAGGCGCGAGGAAGCGTCGATACGGGAGTACGGGCTGCGGGAGCAGGCGCGGAAGCAGGGGAGGCGGGTGGAAACCAAACACGCCGTAACAAGCGCGCTGGGACTGCCAACGACCTATAGACCGAGGTAGGCGTGTGGGCGTATGTGGACGACCGTGGGGAGGTGTCGATGGGTGGGTACAGGCGGCGGGAGCAGGCGCGGAAGCAGACGGGGAGCAGGGAGCCAAAAATGGCGCAGCGGGTGTACCAGGACAGCCCGGGACCCAGAAACCGGGGAGGACGTGCGAGCGTAGTGGGCCGAGCGAGTGGTATCGTCCATGGGTGGGTACGGCAGCAGAAGCGCGCGCGGAAGCAGGGGAGTGGCTGGGAATGCAAACAAAAGGCAGTATGTTGTGGGCCTATTGGGATCCTACGGACGCTTCTGAGCAACGGGGTTACATAGTTCAGAGACCCAACAGAGTCTCAAAGACCAAGAGCCAAAGGGAGCCCGGCGGTGGTGGCAAGGGTGCTGGCAGAGGAGGAAGCAAGGGGTTAGACAACAGACACAAACAACACGCATCACTGCCCCTGACTAGTGCAACATCGCGTTGCTCATTGTGCACGAATGCGGGCCGCAGACATCCTGTAAAGCGAAGTACCACTTACACTACATGCATACTACATATGCTGACAATCCCCATCCCGCAGGACGTAAAGGTGGAAAGTGCCCAAAACGGCAAGGCGGGGGCGTACAGCCACCCGACAGCTGCGACGTCCAAATGTCGGTCCAACGCCGCCGTGTGATGGAAACCGCGTGCGTAGCAGGCCTACTAAAAAGAGGTAGGCCTCTAACGCGATATATCACGAGCCTTCTGATTAGAACGTTTGATGCATCGGGTTTTCCCTCTAATTAGAGGCCCGCGATATATCAAAACCCCAGATACGCCTGTTCCATCGTAATACGAGGCATCTGCTTAATATACGAGGTATTTCAGAATTCAAACTTCAAAGCCCGCAATGATGCCTTCGCGCAGAAATTCAACTACTATGAAGGGTTGTGAAACGTCCTCGACCCATCTCTCGAGCGGGAGATTGGCGTGATTGAGCCTTTTCTGTGGCCGTGCTCGGCAATTGACGGCATCCACGGCTTTAGCCTTTTCGGCCTCTTCTGAATGATCCAGCGCACACAAAGAACTCAAGAACTTCGGCGCTGGCAACGTGTTCACCGCATTCCTGCAACTCCATAAATGTCCCTTGTCCTTGCCCTTTGTTCAGTCTTTCCATAAACCAGACACGTCCCCCCTCTGAACCTTTTCATACTGCTATGACTTCGTCTTTTTCTGCTCAGGACGACGACGAGCTGGCTTTCCTCGAGACTGCGACCTCGATCGAGCAAGACAACGATGAGACTTTTCTTCACCACCAACTCGTCACATCCCCACTCATAACCTACGCTGCACTCAAGCATCGTATGACAGACTTCCCATCTCGTGGACTGCTGGGCACAAATGCAGGTGATCGAGTATATCTCAACACCAACGCCCCCAGCAGCGCTGTGATATGTGGAGTGCAGGTATGTCTCTTGCACTTCTGCATTCCTTTACTCTGGCTTGAGTCACCGGATCATTTTAGGGCTCGGGCAAAAGTCACACCGTCTCCTGCATTCTCGAGTCTGCACTCATTGCGGATTCACGGGTTGGTCGGCTCCCGGAGCCTTTGAGCGCTCTCATGTACGCACCTTCATTCATCCGAGGGCAAGTTAGGTTGACCACCCCCTGCAGTTTCCACTTCGATGCGCAAGACACGGGTCGCCCATGTGAGGCAGCTTTCCTAGCTTCACCGGCCGCCACTCATCGCGCGGTCCTGCCCCATATTACTGTTCTTTGCTCGTACATGCAGTTGTCCCATTGCACTGCACTATCACTTACTGATTTACATATAAAGACCCAGCAACCTCAATCGTCGACAAGGCGCCTATGCTGCCCTGGACCATGTCGATGTCGAGCCTCTGTACTTGTCTGAAAAAGACCTCACGGCTGACCGGATGCTCGCAATTATGGGCTGTGACAACATTGATGTACGTCTCGCTAGCCTGGACGACACGGCGCTCGACTAATGCATTTGTTGGACAGACTATGCCGCTTTATATGCACACCGCGTTGCTCATCATCCGCAATATGGGTGTAGACGCATTTAGCTATCTAGGTTGGTGGGCAAGCAGGTCGTACGGGTTCAAGTACTGACACCCGTGGCACAGAATTCAAACGCAGGCTCGCACTCGAACGTCTTAATCCAATGCAAAAGGCTATGATAAAGCTTCGAATGGATCTATTAGATGCTTTCATTCACCCGGGTGCACGCGGGATTAATTCATACTTTACTGCTGGAGGACTCGTCCTTGTCGACCTCACAGATCCGTTTCTTGACGGTGAGTGGCTCCACGTCGTCCCGGCAATGTAGCGGTGCTCATATACTGGAACATCTCACTAGGCCTGACTGCGGCCGTGCTGTTCGATATCGTTCTCGGAGCATTCACTCAATGGAAAACAGTGTGCGGAAAGCTTGTTGGTGCGTTTGGAACTGTTTCATATCTGGACCTACTTGACAGCCTTCTCCTCGTTTCTAGTGTTGGACGAGGCACACAAATATCTCGTCAACAGTGAAACAGCGCGTCTGACGCAGTCCATAAGCAATACAATCCGTCTTCAGCGGCATCTCGCCACCCGAGTGATCATCGCGACCCAAGAACCTACCGTTATCCCGGCGACGATCCTCGACCTTGCGTCAATTATCATCTGCCACCGATTCTCCTCGCCAGCGTGGTGCAGTCATCTAGCACGACACGTCTCTGCGAGCACTGAGTCTGCCAACTGGTACCAGCAGGTAATGTTGCTGGCCACTGGTGAAGCATTGGTCTTCTCCCCCGCCGCCGTCATCACGGCTGACGAGAGCGGAGCGGTTGGTCTCTTGGGCAGAGATCATATCAAGCTTCGGATACGCCCTCGCCTGACACTGGATGGCGGTGTGTCACTCCTTGCCGTGGGCCGGAGTTTGCCTGCGTCTTCCGGGGGTTCAACCGCCTCGCCACCATCACTACCGACGCCTGCGACAACGGAGTTCGACCTCCCCGTACAACGGGAAGCCCCCTTCAGATACATTCCTACTACCCCGTCAGCAGCTCTCAACCCCATTGTGGTCAGTGCCACCCCATTCGCGCCACCTGGCGTACAGGCCGCTTTTGCGACCAGTGATCCTTCAGCAGCGACACCATCTGCACCGTCGGCCTTGGAGTCGACCGCCTCAACTCCGCGCGTGTATCCTGGGAGCCTCAAGCATCTCGTGGGATGGCTAATGCGCAGTGGCGCTGCAGATGCACCTGTGAAGCTCAATGACGCCAAAAGTGCTCTCAAGTCGTTGGGGCTGAACGTGAAGGGGAAATCGTGGACGCAGATGCTCAAGAAGGCGGTGGACGCAGGCCTCATTGGACTCATCAACAAGAACGTCACGAAGAAGGAGCTCAAGGCGCGCGGAGAGGCTAAGATGATATATCTGCTCCACCGTGGCCCGTTCGTCTATGATGCATGATAGGTTTGGGTTGGAATCACATGAATTTGAGCAATTTGAACCATCGAACATGAGTGGCACAGCGGATGGTCATCAAAATCAAAATTACTGGTCGCCATGTCCTCGCCAGTATAACATGAATATTTCCTAATAGACCGGAGCAAGAGGTGTCCGATCTTGTTATCGGACACACTATCAACAGCACGTGCCAGCTACCCCCCTTGCATGTATCGAAACTACAGATAAATTACATTTCCCACCACTTCCAGAATCCCGTCCCTCGTTGCCAGCTTGGCGCTAGCGTACAGCGTTTGGATGTCAAGCCGCAAAGTTCCGAGATCCCCACCGTCGCGAAATAATATGGAAATTGGATTTGTTGCACCATGAGACCGATTGGAGTGTCCAGATGGACTCGGCGTACTTCTCCGCGGCAACAGGTAAGTTTCCAGTGAGGGAGAGCCGAATTAAAATGCTGGAGCACCGGTGCATGAGTGAGGAGACTGGGTAAGAGATTCTGGACTCAAAGTGAGCCCAGCGAGAAGGTTAACATACCAATGCCTCTGATAATATTCAATCGCAGGGCAGCATAAGATCCTTTAGCGAGTCAAATGAAGCAGAGAACAAGCCGCCGTCTCGGGATATTTCAGCAAGAAACTCATCGAACTCGCTTGAGATCCAATGTTCCTCTTCGGATGCTGTGAAACTACTTCTCTCCATAGTAGGGGAACGAATATAACGCGAAATACCTCCACGCCGATAGCAAGATGAAGGACGAATTCCAGATAGCCCGTCGAAACCTCCTGTCGTATGATCAGAAAATCGAATATTCAAGTGTGACGAAAAACCTTTAACCAGCTCATCATATAGCATGTTTCAGAGTCATCGTAGGGGGCGTCAGTGATCAAATTAATCTTGGTAGCAGTTTTGAATATGGTCTTGTCGAATATAAAGTCTATTCCCGTGGTTGAGAAGGTGTGTCCTAAAAAGTCCTTTATTTCTAATGGGAACGCGAACTGGAATTAGACGGTTTACCCAAAAATCCTTCGGAAGTATCGAGAGCGTTTTTTCGCCAGAACTTTTCTACGAGACCTCCCTCCATCTCGTAGTTCTAGAGAGTGCCGATGCCTTCAGGGTTGCAGAAACGGGTGGCTAAATGCAGAAGCTTCGGCACAGGATGGTCTGCCAAGTCGGTGTACCCCCCGCTAAACTTGAACCCATCTGTGCAGCAATCTACACTGAGGCTGAGCAAGGAAGGAAGCGTCTTTACGGCTTCCTTTATAAACTGTGGATGGGCCGAAATCATATCGATGCTGTTAATGCAACAAATCGATGCGTGCGTGACGTTTAAAAGCCGTGGAAAACTTTCACGGAGTGTGCGCCTGCTGGACGAGCTCAAGCAGGTTGTGTTTCCCAGCAAGACAAAGATTGTCTAGCGATGTAGAGTCGGATTGGACATGGTCCAGAATGAGATGACCTCTGGCGAGAGATCCAGCAGGACCGCCATGGGAGGAGACAGTTTGCACCGGTCCCAAATGCGATGGGCCGAGCGCGCGAGTCGAACTTGAATCAGTCCCCGGCCAGCGTCTAACGGCGGTTTTTTTTCCAGGTTTCCCCAGTGCCCACCCTTTGAGGGTTCATCCATTCTAAATGTAAATAAAGTCACTCAAAATCTGGCTCCTGTGTGAGGTGGGAGACGTCTAGGTCTGCACCGCCACTGATGCACACTTGCAGCTCAAATTGTCGACGACAATTTTGCATCTTGTGAAATTCTACGCAAGGCCTCACCAATTTTTCGGCCTCACCTCGTCAGTCACCTTCTGTTTTGTTTCAACAAGATAAATTTTGGTTTCGGTATTCCCAAGCCAGAATGATCGGACTAGCCGATTGAATTTTGTCTCCCGCGCTCCAAACAATAAACGCTACATATAAACAGGAAGTAAGTTATGGATTGACGGAAAATATGGCTGCGAAAAAAAAATCAAAATGTATATCGGAGGCATACTGGTGATAGAACTGAGTGGGATAAAAAAAAAAAGGAACAAGTAACGCACGTAGGAACCTCGAAACGTCGTCATTCCGAATCCCAGTGGACATTATTGTCGACGTCTAGTCATCGCCTTCTCTCGCGCCATTGAATGAAAACGTGCGAATCGAAGGGAATGTTTTGCGGTAGGACTGCTTGGGCAGTGAGCGCGGATGATTGATATGCAATTCCTCCAGCTTGCAGCCGGATTTTGATATGAATTCTGTGAGCGAGTCGATGGGGCTACTTCCAAGGAATCCATCGGGGATTTCGAGACGGCGGAGAGCAGGGACAATAAAGGTTTCGAGAAAGCCTGTCACTGCGCCATCAGCTGTCTCAACCAAGGTCAATGATTCCAAGCATGGAAGCGTGATGTCAGGCCCAGGTTGGTCATCGTCACTGTAAAACCAGACCTCCAGCTTGCAACGAACTAGGTTCGTTGTCTTCTGCAAAACCGGGACACATCCGGAGGGGTAAACGTCGAGCAAAGTTAGAGATGTCAATCGCGCCCACGGTAAGATGATGCTCGAAGCAGAAGCACCATAAAGAACGACGGTGCGTAACAAAGGCACCTCACGAAATACAAGGACATTGGTCGCAGGGTACTCCCAAAAATTCAAATCTAGATACCGAAGTAGAGGCATCGGGCCTTCGATGATGGGAAGATGGGATGGAGACAGGCCATCAAGTTCTAGATGCTCCCAGCGTGCACGATGAGGGACCACCGCTGCAAGGATTTCAGCTACATCCGTGCCTAAAATTTGGAGAGAAAGTGGGCGGGATCGGGACCTTTTCAGCCAGAGATCGAATATATGATGTTTTTGTTTCAAGGGAATGCCATCGTTGTATGATGATGTAATGGCGCTCCAGAGGGTAGGAGTGTTCAGCGCTATTTCTCGCCATCTTCGACAAATGCGTGTCAAAAGATTTGGAGAGAGAAGGTTGATAAGTGGTGGATAATCTGGGTGGGCTGGCAGGAAATGGATGAAGATTTCGGATACGATTTCGTTGGGCAATGTGAGGACGGGGTACTTGTAGGAGTCGAGCCGCTCCTGCGCTAGCGTTTTCTCCTCCCGCAATGCGGAAAGGGAGCGCTCGAGATGCGAGATTTGGGCACCAAGATCTGCAATACGAGTGCGATCTGCTTCAAGACCCGAGAGCATCTTGGCGATATGGCTCGCAACGGTGGCAAACTCGGTTCTTTACTGCGATTTCGGCGTGGTTAAGGCTTAAGCTGGATTCAATGGTGTGCAACTCAACGTACTCAAAATCTATTGGTAGGGTCCAGCCGGAAGCTTGGAAGAAGTCTATGCAAATTCAAAGAAATGAGAAGAAAAAAGCCACCAAAAAAGGCAGCCGACGAACGTTCAACGTTCAAATCTATTATTGTCCAACTGGAGGTCGTGGGATACGTGCGCTCTCTTAATTCCTGGCTATCGAGGCTGAGACACTGCCAGAGCAATCCGAATCGCAAGTTCAAGTTGAGAAACAACGCAATGGAAGGTTGATGGAAGGCAGGCAAGCCGGGTTGCACTGCCACTGATGTCTCTTTGTTTCAAACTTGTTTCAAACCATCACGATTGTGCCGATCCACTTCACGGTTTGCACAATCTCTACTGGCTCTCAGTACTCTACAAGCAACAACGGCAACTCCCCTTTTCTTACATCCGATGTGCTACTGAATTTTGGCAGGAATGAATGAATGAACGACTGCAATTTCTGTCTAGGACACAGTTAAATCTTTGGAATCCACAGACACTTATGTCCTCCCGGAGCTGTTTTGCTGGGCTGTCTCGAGTTCGCTAGTCATTTTTTCTACTGAATGGAGGCATATACATTGCTTACGAAGGTCTCGGTATCGGGCTCAAGCATTCGCTTCCAATTGGCTACAATATATCATCTCGGAGTATTTGAATTTTGATACTAGTGGCTACGCTGCAATGCCTTGGTTTCAAGGCTGCTCTCCGACGCCATCTACTTTCTTTTGTCTTCCTTGAACAAGGCGCATCGACAGCGGCACTCTCTCAACAAAATTTATCTTATCCATGCATCTGCTGCTTGGCAATTCCGCATTGATGCTTTCCCTGACTCGGATGCTCAACAATATGGATATCCATACCGGAGACTCGCTCTATTTCCCTGACTTGCTCGCATTTCTTTAACTCTCAACTCCTTCCTCCTCCTCATGGCGGTCTAAAGTCGAAATCCAAGCTCGGGCTCTAGTGTCTGCCGCGCCGCAAACAGCGTCAAGTAAAATTGGATGGCCTTCAACGAGAGTTTGTGATTTATTCCGGACACGTTCAAGGTGAGGATGACTAACATGAAGCTGTTCCTTAGCGCTGAATATATTTTATCAGACCAGCTGTTTAGTAAATCAGCAGGGTGTGATAAAGGGAACCATCGATAAGACGATATGGTGTCAGTCGTGTTTTTGTTTTTATTTCATGTCGATCCCGCAGCGGCTTATCGGAGTTGAGTGTCGTGGACTCCGAATAAGAAAAGCACCACAACCCAAATTTCGCAAGGAAGGCCCGGGAACTGGCTTCTCCGACGAGAAGTTCATCCAATGGATACGGAGAAATCTTCGTGTGTGTGTTTCGCAGAAAGCTAACTCTACTGTTCCTCAGGATCCCCAGGACCGCGAGGCGAACGGCAGCATGTACAAGCACACAAGCATCGGAGCCACCGTTTGAGCTGCACTCTTTGCCAACCTCCTTGCTGCCGGAATGCAGTACCCGGAGTAGTTCGATTGTGTGTGTGTACCCGGACAAGCTCCCCGATACCTCCAACTCGTCAACCATCGAGGGCTCCAACCCGACTGCCATCGTTCCGATGCGCACGCGAAAGGAGTCTATATTTTCTATTTTCTAATTCACGATTGTATAAAACCGCCCCCTCACTATTGCGCGCCATGAAGGCACTTGTATTCCCTGTTCCTTCGGCTATAGTCATGGACGAGTCGGATTTTGCCTAGAACCAGTAGGATGTCCCGAATGCGCCCGGTAGTTTTTTGTTTTGTTTTTTGTACCTTACATGATTCTCTACTAGCATTACTGTACATTTGCCCGCCAATCAAAATTTCTATCTCGCTCTCCGCTGTCCCTTCCGCATTGAAAAAGAAACAAAATTACAGTACCTACTTAGACTGAAACGAATATACTACTAGCGTACAATACATATGCTCTCGGAATCCCTTGAATGCTTTCTTTGTCTAGGCAGAATTCCATAATCCTACCCAGCATGATTGTGGATCATTCAAAAGCCTCGTATGAGGGTTGCGAGTCCATAAAGATGTAATTCACATATAGAATCAATCGGCATCTTATTGGGCAACACCAGAAGACAATAAATTCCGGCACTTGCTCAATTCAGTGGGAACGTCGAGCTACAAGGGGTCATCTATCATACTTACTACAGTATTCATAGCTAAGAGAATACCCTACAGTACAGCCCAAATTTCACGGAAGATCCTACAGACGGTTTGTGAGCCGAGTTCGTCCATAGAACACCCCGCACGTGCTCGACTGAACGCCTCAAGTTTTCACGATAGTCTCTGCGGATGATGGATCGCGTGGAGGAACTCGGAGGTGTGTTTAAGAAAAGCCTCCTTCCACGCGTTCCTCTCCGAGGGGAAGGTGCGTAGAGGACGACCCCGCAAGTTTTGAATACACACCGAACCGCGGACGCAGTCGGCAGGTGACGAGCAGTGCTAATCGTCCAGGGAGCAGGCGCCAAAAGGGGAGAGATGCAGTCGGCAGACAATGCGGGAGCGGGCGCCAGGGAGGAGGCGCGCGCATGCGCGTGCACGAGTGACGAGCGGTGGAACAGCGTTGGTGTCGCACGAGCCGAGACGGGCGGGCAGGAATGTCGAGTCGGAGATGATTCTGGCTCTGACTCGAGGACTCTGAGTCGAGGAGCAGGAACGCGGTGACGAGGAGAGCGCGGTAATCCGCTACAGCCTGCAGAGGTTCGAGCGCAGGGAGACTCGTAGTGGGGAGGCTGTGAAGGGATTCATATATGAATATCCAATCAGGGAACGTGCGCCACCTTCCCTGTAGGGAAAAACCTGCAGCGATGGCCTTGAAGGGACGTGCATGGATGAATCTCCCTTCAGGGACCGCTTCCGTGCCACCTTGCCGTGCACAGGCTCGAGCTCAAGCAGAGATACGAGTAGCTTGTCCCCGTCCACCCAGTATGCGTGCGCGTCATCCTACACATCGTCGAGGTACTGATGCAGCTTCACGAAAGCTTCTTCTCACCCTGCACCACAGTTAGCCTCTAATAAAAATAGGGAGGGAAAGGCGGCGTACCGAGGACATCATGAGCGATGGTGGATAGTGCGTATACACCGTGGCACTCGGCTCCGCACCTGCCAGTCAAAACCGCGATGAGCCGATCCCCGGGCGGTGCACGTGCGCGTGCCGCTTGCGCTTGAAGCGGCGGGGAGTCGAGCACTGTCACAAGGGTCGGGACGAGGTATGCTGGCGCGCGCGAGCCCAGAAAGCCGAGTTTCGTGAGCTTATCGGGCGTCAGACTGTCGACGACCGAGGCCGACTCGTATGGGTGCACTCGTCCTCGTTCGGGTTCCCATGAACGAGCCCACGTCGTCGTTGGAACGGGAGGTGAGCGAGGCCGGGCGCTGTGCACAGTCGTGTACACCGTCTTCTCCTGCGCGGGCCAGGGCCGCATCTGCGCCACCATGTTCATGGATGTCGTTGCCCGATGCCTTGGTTGTGTGCTCAGACCCATGTCCAAGAATGAGGTCCACGAGAGCGAATTTGCGAGTGGAGAGAAAGCGTCAGGGAAAAGTTTTGGCGCGGGCGAAGCGATGGAATCGACGACCCCGAGCGCTGACGTGCATGTCGTATGCGTATGCGGTGGCGATGTGGAAGAGGGCGGGTGTGGTGAGGCGGCGTGTGTTGGCGTCGCCGCATGCGCACTCAGCAGTTCTCGTCCACGTAGGACGACCCTACGGGGCCGAGCGCTGCTGGCATCCAGTTTCGGCACTATGCGCGAGGAGGGGGAAACGAGTGCAAAGAGGAACGGGAGGGCCGAAGGGGAAGGCAAAGGAACGGGGAATTGACACGTGCAACATCTCGTGCAACATCTCTGCGTGGCAGTGCTGGAGGGCTCCACTGAGATCGCCTACGTCTTGGTACGGGCGTAACCAGGCGTAACCGTTTTTACGGCCTCTCGTGTCGTAATTTTACGGGGTTTCATGCCCTGATCGGGAGGCCTGTTGTCATTGTGTTCAGGAGGGAAGCGGGAACGAGGTGGCCGTCCAGAATCACACCCTTGACAGTTCGGCGCTTAGAAACGAAGGTGCTGTGGGAGGAAAGATATTCATAGTGAAAACACACCTCAAACACGCATTGAGAGAGTACGGTCACAGTCAGTTCAGTGTCACAGCATCAGCCTTTCGGCATTTTACTTGTCACTTGATTAGTCTTGAATGCACTTTTCCTCTTGAATCCAAAAAATCTGAAAAACTTTAGCTCGTCAAAATGGATAAAAATGAGCCCGCACCCGTAGGGTAGGTAGGTAGGTAGGTAGAATTACACGGCACGGTCCCGCTCAGGAACGCCGGTTCCAGGAATTATCCCGATGTACACGCACTAAGTAGGGAAAAGTTTTTTTTTTCACTTGTGGAAAAATCGGACCACTTGTCACTTGCGGTCTTTTTGGGCCGAAACAAGTCAGATCAAGTGCAATCAAGTTTTTGGCACAAAGTCTGATGAGCGTCGCTAGGCCTTCTGCTTGTGGCACCTCCGTCTTGCGGCTTACAACTATATAACCCCATGTTCCACAAGATGCTGGGCTTGCTATCGCTGGCCACTGACCGTGACTCTTGGGTTACCAATTCGTCCCTCAATTCGGGCGCCCAACCTGTTGCCGAGCTCCCTGAGGATAGCATCATCGGCATTCGTAGCAAGTGCCTCACTTCCGTATCCTCGTTATTGGCAGGGCAAATGCTGGGAAAACAACGCTCTTGAAGCGGGTGTGTAACTCGGTCGAGGAACCCGAAATTTATGATGAGGATGGGAAGAAGGTACATTCAGCAACATTGTTCGCGATTTTATGTGCCTGACTGCCTACCACAGATTAAAGCAAAGATCTTGAAGGAGTCAATGAAGGTTTGAGTTCTTCCTTGGTACATCTGTGCTCATCTGATGATTTCCAGCGCGGGGAGCACAATATTGAGAATCAGATGATTTTCAAAAGCAACCCCGGCTTCATCTTTCACGACTCCCGCGGCTTCGAGAGCGGTGCACTCGAGGAGACAGAGAAGGCGAAGAACTTCATCAAGACTCGGGCAGCCAGCTCCAGTCTCGCTGAACAACTCCATGCCATCTGGTAAGCCTTCCCATGATGCTACCATTCTCATTCTGGTTAATGAGGGGCAGGTACTGCCTCCCGATGGCCGACACTACACGACCATTTTTGAAAACAGACGAGGAGTTTTTCGACTTGGAGGGTGTTGGAAATGGCGAGTTCACTATTTTAGCTCTTTTGTTGACCAACACATCTTTCCAGTCCCTGTTATCGCAATTTTCACAAAGTGCGATGGACTTTTCACGAAGTTCGCGGCGCCCACCTGGCCGGGGGTATGGACCCCAATGAGCTGAATACAAAGTGTATCAACAAAGTTGAAGAAATACTGACTGCTCGTTTCGAGGCACTCCAGCAGCGAAGATTTGCACCAGC